>NW_026847993.1:45448772-45531272 GCF_025583915.1 Anolis sagrei ordinatus
AGAAAGAGGGAGGGAAAGAAAAGGGGGAAGGAAGGGAAGAGGAAGAGAAGGAAGGAGAGAAGGAAAGAAAAAGGGAAAGGAGGAGGGAAGAAAGGAGAGAAAGAAAGGAGGAGAGAAAGCGGGAGGGAAAGAAAAGGGGGAAGGAAGGGAAGAGGAAGAGAAGGAAGGAGGGAGGGAGGGAGAAAAGGAAATAAAAAAGGTAAGGAAGGAGAGAAAGAAAGGAGCAGTGAAAGAGGGAGGGGAGGTTGGCCACAGCAATGCATGGCGGGTACAGCTAGTTTTATCTAAAAGTGGAAGGTCTCCATATTTCATTATCTTTAATTAAAAGATCACAACCAATGGTTTATGAGCAGTTTAGACTACATTCTATATGTACATGAGTTCAAACTGTCTTTAACTATTTCCTGTATTCATGAAATGGTCTTCATTCATTATCTCCAGATTTAGGGGGACTTCAGAGAAGACACAGAATGGTGGCCAAAGGTTTTGCAGCCTGGACAGAGAACATTCAAGAGTTCTTAGAATTGCCTCTTTTTGCTTATTCTTCGTTGCAGAATTCGTTTGCTGCAGATTTGATTGAAAATCCACTTTAGAGCAGCCCAGGTTTGCCAGTCCTTCCTACCTTTGGCTGAGCAGTGCTTGCCTACATGGAAAACAAAACCCAGAAAGATTGCATGGCCATGGCTCTTGCTGGGCAGCTGAATTGTGTTTTTGTCCCCACATACTTTTCTATAGATCTCCACCATCGCCACAATTTGGTATCATAGGTAACACGATTTTGGCAGCACATTGTGAACATTTCCCCCAAGTAATTCAACACAAATGTGTTTCATATTCATTGTCATCCTCGTAATCCCTCTGATGAACTCAATAAGCCACATTAAAGCACAATTTCTTTAAGATGACACCAGCCATCGTTATTGATTTCATTGGCTTGTTTATTCAAATATTTAATCGCTTATGTTAATAGCTTTTTAATCCACATCTCTGTGGTACATAGCTGATAAAGAAACATTTTTCCTCTGTGGCTGCAGTGACATTTTTCAGCCATTATTAGTCATCGTCAACCAACCAGGTCACCCATTCATTCTTTTGAAATGTTGGCTTCTCTTTCATACAAAACAGCAATCGGGTGTTTTTGTTTAGATGTAAAATAAATCAGGCTTCATCGTGTGAAAAAGTAATTTCAACATCCAAGTAACTAATATTGATTGATTTATTGATTTTGCTGCCAATCGCATCAAGAGATCCACAAGTTTGCAATGTTCAGTACCAAAACATCGTATTTCGAAGTATTGGGGCCGAGAGTGTGGAGGCGGGTAAAATTACTGCCACCAAATTTGTGAGGAAAGCTGGGCAATGATCATTATCAGCTTAGGAGCTGGTTTATAAAGGGACTATTATTTACAGAAGTATTGATAGCGTAGAGTTTTCTGTCCCTGGTTTGGTTTTACTTCTTATGCAGGCTGTTTGACTTAGGAGAAACTGTATCAGGCAAGGCTTGAGGAGAACAGTAACATTTTTATTGGAACAAGCAAGGTATAACAGATTCGATCGTTTCTTCACAAGAGGCACAAATCTTGATAGGTTACATTAGTAAGGTTTCATGAGTAACTTTAGGTACAGATTTGAAGAGATTTCTTTGAGTAGATATATCTTTCTTCAACAAGCGTTCTTTTACTACAAATACGCCACCTGACTTATCTAACTATATTGGCTCACAGCCAAACCCTGATTCTTAATATTAAAGAACCAGTCTTCCCTATAGTTCTCTAACTATAGTATTCCGGATGGTTTTCCACACACCACAGGATCAACTACCTCTCCTGTAACTCTTTGGTCACAGACTAGTTCCCTGATTCTCCCACTAGAGAAATCAAGTCTTCCCTGTAGCTCACCGGCTTACAGACTGCCACTTTCAAACAGTGAAGAGGCAGTTGGCAGTTGGCTCCACCCCTGTTGTTATGGCAACTCATCCCAAGCCAAGCCTGCCACGATCTCTAACAAAACACCATCCTACATAATTACCATTTATTAACTACTGTTTAAACAACACATAACCATAAGAATAAAAATTACACATCGTCACAGAGAGCTTCAGTGCACCGCTATTTGTAAAGGCATCTTTAAAAGAAGGTTATGTTCCAGTCTCCCAAAACCAGTGGTTCCCAACCGTTTATTGACCAGGGACCACTTTGACCAGGGATCACTCCAACATTAGTACGAGGGTTGAATGAAAAGTAATGCCTCCACCTTCGTAACTGCTCAACAGATGGCTGTACTAGTATGCGGCAGGCAGGGGCGGCTCAACCATTACGCAAAGTAAGCATCCGCAGTATAGTTGATTTTGCCCAGGGGCGCTCTTGAGGCGCTCTTGGGGGAAAATAGACCTTGACATATGTGAGTTGTAGTTACTGGAATGTATTAAAATCAAAGAGCATTCTGAACTCCACGAATGATGGAATTGAACCAAATAGGACACAGAGAACTCCCATGARGAACAGAAAATATATATCAGTGATTGGTTGAGGGTGGGYGCGCACCAAAATACTGTTTGCTTACCATTGAAAATTACCTAGGGCCACCTCTGGCGGCAGGTACTGGTTTGTTCAGTAGACTCTCCTCTACAGTTCCATTTTGGCGGGAAGCCTTAGCAGAAAAAGTAATGCCTCCACCTTTGTAACTCCTCAACCGTTGGCAGTACTGGTATGAGGCAGGTACTGGCTTGTTCAGTAGACTCCTCTYCAGTTCCATTTTGGCGGGAAGCCTTAGCAGAAAAAGTAATGCCTCCACCTTCGTAACTCCTCAACGGATGGCAGTACTAGTATGCGGCAGGTACTGGTTTGTTCAGTAGACTTTCCTCTACAGTTCCATTTTGGCAGGAAGCCTTAGCAGAAAAAGTAATGCCTCCACCTTCGTAACTCCTCAACAGATGGCAGTACTGGTATGTGCCAGGTACTGGTTTGTTCAGTAGACTCTCCTCTACAGTTCCATTTTGGCAGGAAGCCTTAGCAGAAAAAGTAATGCCTCCACCTTTGTAACTCCTCAACAGATGGCAGTACTGGTATGGGGCAGGTACTGGCTTGTTCAGTAGACTCTCCTRTACAGTTCCAATTCAGAGGCAAGCCTTAGCATTGAACGGTTGTGTTGTTAAAGTGCAAAGTATGGAACCCTGCGCAGACGGTCTGTCATTACGACTTAAGCAACTTGCAGTAATTGAATTCTTGACAGCAGAAGGTGTCACCCCAAAGGAGATTCATCAGAGAATGCAAGCTGTTTATGGTGATTGTGTTGATGTGAGTACTGTGCATCATTGGCCGGGTAAGTTTAAAGATGTTGAGGTGTGAACATCTGACTTGCGTGACAAACAAGGAGTTGGATGTCCTGTGACAGCAACCACCGAGTTTCACAAGCAAAATGTCAACAGACTGATTCAGGACAATCGTCGTATCACTTAGGGAGAAATTTCAAGCATAATCGGCATTTCACAAGAACTTGTGGGCCACATTATTGCTTTGCTTGGCTATCGGAAGATCTGTGCACGATGGGTACCCAGCATGCTGATGCCTGAAATGAAAGCAGTCAATAACTCATGATTACACGGATGGATGGTGATGAACTACGATTTTATTTTGACGACTTGGCCAATGTAATTATATGATTGTATTTTAGTATTTTAATGTTTTAGTGTATTATGGGATGTAATGTTTTTAAACGAATGTCTGTGATACTGTTGTTGTGAACTGGCCTGAGTCCCTCTGCGGAGGTGAGAAGACCGGTATATAAAAGTTCTAAATAAATAATATAAATAAATAAGCACACAGACTTGAAACTTCAGAGACTGGATCTCACCACCGTACGGCATCCTCCATACAGTTCAGATTTAGCACCGTCTGACTTCTATCTGTTCCCAATAATGAAAGAAGATCTTTGAGGACATCATTATGCTTCTGAAGACGTTGAGAGATCTGTGAGACACTGGTTGCAGAAACAGAGTGTTGATTTCTTCTGTGACGTCTTCAGAAAACTTGTTCATTGTTGGCAGGAATGTATCCAGTTGTCTGGTGATTGGGATGTGGGTGAGCAAACAGGAGCATAATCCAGACAAGATGGAAGTGCTTTCAGTCAGTAGGAAAACAACCTGGAATTAGGATCACAACCAATTCTGGATGGGGTTGCTTTCCCTTTGAAAGATCAGGTTCATAGCTTAAGGTTGTTCTTGAGCACAGAACTATTCCTGGAAAGCCAGTGGCCAGAAGCACAATTGCCCAGCTTCGGCTGGTGCACCATGCGCCCTTTCTTGGGGAGTTCAGATCTAGCCACAGTGGTTCATACCTTAGTTACTACTCAATTAGGTTATTGTAATGTGCTCTATGGGGGCTGCTCTTGAAAATAGTTTGGAAGCTGCAAACCAAACCAAATATCTGCCAACAATTTGAGATCTTCGTAGGAGGCCCAGTTGCATATCTTGATGTCTCGTGAAGTTAGGCATTATGCATGGAAGTTCAGGATATGGGGGTTGGAAGTTGGGCTGGAGGAGTGTTTCTCAACCTTCCTAATGCCATGACCCCTTAATACAGTTCCTCATGTTGTGGTGACCCCCAACCATAACAATATTTTCATTGCAACTTCATAACTGGAATTTTGCTACTGAACTCCACCAATGATGGAATTGAACCAAACTTGGCACACAGAACTCTCACAACCAACAGAAAATACTGGAAGGACTTGGTGGACATTGACCTTGAGTTTGGGAGTTGTAGTTCACCTACATCCAGAGAGCACTGTGGACTCAAACAATGGTGGATCTGGACCAAACTTGGCACGAATACTCAATATGCCCAAATGTAAACACTGGTGGAGTTTGGTGGGAATAGACCTTGACATTTGGGTTTTGTAGTTGCTGGGATATATAGTTCAAGCAAAGAGCATTCAGAACCCCACCAATGATGGAATTGGGCCAAACTTGGCACACTGAATCCCCATGACCAACAGAAAATGCTGTGTTTTCTGGTGGTCTTTGGTGACCCCTCTTTCATGCCCTCATGACCCCCCCCCAGGGGTACCGACCCCCAGGTTGAGAAACACTGGGTTGGAGGATTAGGCAAAGTGGGTAGGCAAAGTGTAATCTGATTTACGATGTTACAAAAAAGAGATATGGCACCTAACTCCAACATGACTGTGGTCGTGCCACAATTTAATGGAGCCAAGCTGTAGCTTTTAAATCTCTGATTCCCGACTTGCCAAGAATGGTTACTTCATAAGGTTCCAAATTTTATTTTCCAAATTGGGAATACTGTATTATTTACATGATTATTGTATTTAAAAAAGAATTGGTTTTTAAAAACCCTCCACAACGCATATTGGATAATAAGGTTGTTATGTCACTCTCACTTGTGTTGGGGTGGGGGGGCTGAGCTGCTCCACGCACTGCATTTCACCTCCTCATTTCTTTTCGCTTAAATATTATGCCACATCGTGATTAATACCAGACCAATAAAATCATCTTCCCAATCTGGTTAGAGTCTTTTGTCTACCCAGATGGCCTGCAACGTTAATGTGTGACAATTTCAACAATGAACTAGGACTGTTTTATGGAACCAACATTTGTTCCACTGCTTTTGCTTTTTAGGCTTCAGATTTTGACACAGATGGTATAAATTACTAAAAGGGGGAGGGGGAGCTTCCCTTTAGAAAGCTTAACTCTCTGCTTTACTCTGGCCATCGGGATCCTTACCGTTCAGTCAAATTACTTACAATCTATATAAATAAAAATGTAATGTTCGTTTGTGGGATTAACAGAACTCAAAAACCCGTGGGGGAATTGACACCAAATTTGGACACAAGACATCTAACAACCCAATGTATGCCCATCACTCAAAAAAATTGATTTTGCCATTTGGGAGTAGTAGTTGCTGGGATTTATAGTTCACCTACAATCAAAGAGCATTCTGAACTCAACCAATGATGGAATTGAACCAAACTTGGCACGCAGTTCTCCCATGACCAACAGAAAATACTGGGCAGTGTCCTTTGGTTTTGGAGTTGTAGTTCACCTACATCCAGAGAGCACTGTGGACTCAAACAATGATGGATCTGGACCAAACTCTACACGAATACTCAATATGCCCAAATGTGAACACTGGTGGAGTTTGGGGGAAATAGAATCTTGACATTTGGGAGTTGTAGTTGCTGGGATTTGTAGTTCACCTACAATCACAGAGCATTCTGAATCCCACCAACAATCGAATTGGCCCAAACCTCCCACACAGAACCCCCATGTGGGCCACAGCCACGCGTGACAGGGGACGGCTAGTATAAATAAAAATCTAATATTCGTTTGTGGGATTAACAGAACTCAAAAACCAGTGGGGGAATTGACACCAGGTTTGGACACAAGACACCTAACAGACCAACAAGTGACCATCACTCATACCCCCCCCAAAAAAAAAAAACAGTGGAAAGGATTCCCCCCCCCCCCCCCCAAAAAAAGCTAAATGATGAAAAACTAAATGACAATACAGAAAAAAGGGAAGGAAAATGGAGGGAAGGAAGGGGAGAAAGAAAATAAGAAAGAAAGAGAGAAAGAGGGAGGGAAAGAAAGAAGGAAGGAAAGAGGCAGAGAAGGAAGAAAGGAGAGGAAAAAAGAAATAAAAGGGAGGGGAAGGAAGGAAAGAGGTAGAGAATGAATGAATGAATGAATGAATGAATGAAGGAAGGAAGGAAGGAAAAGGAAAGAGGAAAAGAAGAGGAGAAAGAAAGAAGAAGAAAGAGAGAAAGAAGAAGGCAGGAAAGAGATAGAGAAGGAAAGAAAGTAGAGAAGGAAGGAAGGAGAGAAGGAAAGAAAAAGGGAAGGAAGGAAAGAGGGAGCGAAGGAAGGAGGGAAAGAAGGAAAGAGAGAAAGAAGGAAGGAAAGAGATAGAGAAGGAAGGAAAGAGATAGAGAAGGAAGAAAGGAGAGGAAAAGGGAAATAAAAAGGGAGGGGAAGGAAGGAAAGAGGTAGAGAAGGAAGGAAGGAGAGAAGGAAAGAAAATAAGGAAAGGAAGGAAAGAGGGAGAAAAGGAAAGAGAAATAAAGGAAGAAAAGACAGAAGGAAGGAAAGAGGTAGAGAAGGAAGAAAGGAGAGGAAAAAAGGGAAAGAAAAAGGGAGGGGAAGGAAGGAAAGAGGTAGAGAAGGAAGGAAGGAGAGAAGGAAAGAAAATAAGGGAAGGAAGGAAAGAGGGAGTGAACTAGACCAGGCCTTTTAGGAAAGGAGGATGATCCAAATGCACTGCTTCCAAGTTGCAAGAGGAAAGAAAAAAAGGATGGGGGTGGAAGGGAAGAAGAAGAGAAGGAAGGAAGGAGAGAAAGAAAGAAAGAAAAAAGGGAAGGAAGGAAAGAGGGAGCAAGGAAAGGAAGGAGAGAAAGAAAGAAGAGAAAGAGGGAGGGAACGTTGGCCACAGCAACGCGTGGCGGGTACAGCTAGTTCTTTATCATTATAGTCTCTAAAATATCTCCGCACTCCAATACTAATTTTTTTTATGCTGACAATTAATACTTTTTAAACAAAACCCCCAAAGAATGGGATTAATGTATACAGCAATAAAAAGACATTTCATCTAACAACATATTTGTCTGCTGAAATTGTTTAAACGTTACTGAAACATGAAGAATCAATGAATATTATGGGAGAAATTCATAACATGCATATGCAAAGAACAAAAGCTGAGCTGCTGCTTTGCTCATTCAAAAGAGAGAGCGGAGAAGCAGACGCTCTCCATATCTTTGCTCTCTACATCAGACATTCTTGAAATATTGTTTTATGGGGGAATGAGAAAGAGGGAAGCGAAACACTAGCCTTGCTATATTGTGCCATCACCGAAGTGGCATGTACCTTATGCACAGAGAGAGTGCATGTACCTTACACACTGTGCATCTGCACTGTAACTTGACATCACACCTGTTAGACCACACCTGGAATATTGTGTCCAATTCTGGGCACCACAACTGAAGAGAGATATTGACAAGCTGGAATGTGTCCAGAGGAGGGCGACTAAAATGATCAAGGCTCTGGAGAACAAGCCCTATGAGGAACGGCTTAAAGAGCTGGGCATGTTTAGCCTGAAGAAGAGAAGGATGAGAGGAGATATGATAGCCATGTATAAATACGTGAGAGGAAGCCACAGGGAGGAGGGAGAAAGCTTGTTTTCTGCTTCCATGGAGATTAGGACAAGGAACAATGGCTTGAAACTACAAGAAAGGAGATTCCATCTGAACATGAGTAAGAACTTCCTGACTGTGAGAGCCGTTCAGCTGTTCAGCAGTGGAACTCTCTGCCCTGGAGTGTGGTAAAGGCTCCTTCTTTGGACGCTTTTAAACAGAGGCTGGATGGCCATCTGTCAGGGGTGCTTTGAATGCAATATTCCTGCTTCTTGGAAGAATGGGGTTGGCCTTGAGGGCCCATGAGATCTCTTCCAACTCTAGGATTCTATGATTCTGATTCTATGATTGTAACTTCCTGACTGTGAGAGCTGTTCAGAAGTGGAACTCTCTGCCCCAGAGCATGCTGGAGGCTCCTTCTTTGAAAGCCTTGAAACAGAGGCTGGATCGCCATCTGTCGGGGGTGTTTTGAATGTGATTTTCCTACTTCTTGGCAGAATGGGGTTGGACTGGATGGCCCATGAGGTCTCTTCCAGCTCTTTGATTCTACGATTCTTTCACTTTAACTGCTGTGGCTCACTGTTATGGAACCCTGGAGTTGTAGTTTGCTCTTTGAATTTTAATTGGTTTGGTAAAATTATATGTGCATACTCGCATTTCAATGTAGTAGTATTAGTTCACCACCGGTTAACAAAAAGAAGTTTATGTACATGGAAAATGGGGAAAATGGAGTGTGGTTGAAAATAAGGATTGGAAATGTGGACCACCCCCTTGAGAGAGTTCAGAAGGGGAAAATGTCTCAGCTGGTTATGATGGCTTACCTCAAAATATTGTGTGGGGTGTATGTGTGGTGTTAACGGAATCAAAGCCAACCTTAAAAACTCTGGTAGAGACACTGAGAACTGGGAAGCTCGAAGCAGTTGCTCTACTCCGAGCTCAAGAACGGAAAATGGAATGTTGGTGGGCAGTGAAAGTGTGAGAACGTATTGTATAAGGACAGTATGAAAATGGAATAGGGAAAAGAAAAGAAGAGGGGAAAAAAGACTAAAAGAAGGAAGATAAAATGGCTTCCAGGTTTTCTCCGGTTGTGTTGTCCATTCTTTTCCTTCCTTTTTCTAGTTTTTGCCTTCTGGGTTCTTTATATTTTTGGTCTTTGAGGTTTCTTATGACTTTTGCAAATATATTTCTGGGTTCTCATTCCTGACTTTTTGATGCACTCCAGAACAGAGACGATACCCTCTGACTTTAAAACACACCACAGGTTGAGTGAAAAACCAATCCTCTTTTATTGAAGCTGAGTAAAATAGCCAGTAAAAAGAAATGCTTGTAAAAATAGGAAAATTTCAAAATGTAAAAGATCAGTAAAATGCAGTAATTCAAAGCAATGTCCACATAAGATATAAAAACAATCCAAGGCAATATTTATCCAGACAGGAATCAGGTTACAAAGATAATCCAGAAGGTGCTAGACCACAGCAAAATGGTAAAAGAACAAGAACAAGACCCCTTGAACAGGATTTCCATGGCACATGAACATGATTTCCAAATGATGCCTGATCTAACAGGCTTTCCCTTGAAGCAAACCTTATATCCCAAAGCCCAAAAATTGGTTTCGTTTCCCCCCATTCTTGCCTTTTATCTGAAGAAGTCTTTCGGAGCGACGTAAACATTGAGTTTGTTGTCGATCCTGGCTGAACTCTAGCCACCTATTTTTCAACTTCCTTTCTGGCTGCTCATTAAAATTTCCAGGTGTCAGATTGTTTTCCAAACTCAAATCTTGAGAGCTCACAGAAAGAGGGAGTAAACCATCATCCTTAAGCCCAGCAGGAATATTCTCATGAGAAATTGCCCTTTGCACTGGGGCCTCTCTGTCATTGTCTGCATGAAAATCATTGACCAAACCATCTCCATCTTGTACCTCAGCCTCAGCACCATCATCTCCCTCATCATGTCCCACATCAAGATCCTGAGCATCATGAAACACAAACACAGGCTGATTCCCAACACTTTTCAAAAAAAAGGTGAAAACCTGGGTTTTTGAGAAGCCTTCCCAAATATGGCATAGCTAAATGAAATTATGGAACTACGTGATAACGTAATGGAATAATGATTTGACATGGAGATGCTAAAGATAATGTTTTAGGCTTTGTACAGATTTTATATTTTTTATATCATATGCTATTGTTTTTAACAGAATTGTCTGGTGACCTGGAAAATAAAGTAATGAGAAAGTGTTGGTTTCTAATATATGTAATTCCTTTATGCTTGTGGGTAAATAGTATTTCTTGTTGTTTCTTTGTCAGTGTTGATGTGGAGAGTGTCTGGTTTGCCCACTCTGGAACATGCAACATATCATTGTCCTTCTTTAGGGGTCCCTTTCAAATTATGATATTATATCTCTCTGTGTGTGTAAATCATTTTTATCTATCTATATCTGACTGGATGGCTCTTTGTCAGGAGGGCTTTGATTATGTTTTCTTGCTCTGGTGAAGGGAGTTGGACTGGATGGCCTTAAGTATTTTCTGTTGGTCATGGGGGTTCTGTGTGGGAAGTGTGCACCAATTCTGTCATTCTTGGGGTTCAGAATGCTCTTTAATTGTAAGTGAACTATAAATCCCAGTAACTACAATTCACAAATGTCAAGGTCTATTTCTCCCAAACTCCATCTCTGTTCATATTTGGGCATATGAAATATTGGTGCCAAGTTTGGTCCAGATCCATCATTGTTTGAGTCCCAGTGCTCTCTGGATGTGAGTGAACTACAACTCCAAAACCAAAGGACCCTGCCCACCAAACCCTTCTAATGTTTTCAGTTGATCATGGGAGACCTATATGCCCCGTATGGGATGTTTGGCCCAATTCCATCGTTGGTGGGGTTCGAAATGCTCTTTTATTGTAGGCGAACTATACATCCTAGTAACTACAACTCCTAAATGTCAAGGTCTATTTTCCCCAAACTCCATCTGTGTTCACATTTGGACATATTGAGTATCCATGCCAAATTTGATCCATATACATCATTGTTTGAGTCCACAATGTTCTCTGGATGGAAGTGAACTACAATTCCAAAACTCAAGGTCAATGCCCACCAAACCCTTTCAGTACTTTTTTGTTGGTCAGGGGAGTTCTGTGTACCAAGTTTGGTTCAATTCCATCACTGGTGGAGTCCAGAATGCTTTTTGATTATAGGTGAACTATAAATCCCAGCAACTACAACTCCCAAATGACAAAATCATAATTTTTTGAGTGATGGTCACTCCTTGTATTGTGAGATGTTTTGTTGGCAAATTTGGTGTGATTTCGTTCATTGGTTCTTTTGTTTTTAAGGTACTCATTACACAGAGAGCATTTTTATATAGATAGATTGTTGAGGTATCAAACTGATGCCAATTTGCGAACCGTTCCGAGTCGCCTCTGGGCTGAGAGGGGCGGTATATAAATATAGTAAATAAATAAATAGATGGGAAAAGCCAACTGCACACTCTCATGGCACTACTGGTTACTTTGGTGAATACAGATATAGAAACAACGTTATATAATATACACAAAAGGACATTACTGAACGCCTTTCCAAAATATAATTTATTTGTGCTTCCGTCTTCAACTGAAACAAGATTCTGTTAAATCTGCCAAACAAAGAAACGTATTTTGGATTTGCTGTCCATTAGAATCAATCACTCTATACAATTAAGCTGATAGTCGCACCGTTTTTGCTGCTATGAGCAAAGCATCCTAAATTATATTGATATCCGTCTCCTATACAATGACACAAATTAGGTGGAGAGGGCATATGCCTAAATGCCACCAATGGGAATATATCAATTACTCTTTTGGAAGGCTACCTGATTTTCATACCCCACAAGGCCTTGTAGGGAGTTTCACTGCACGAAGGGCACGCATTAATCAATGTTTTGCATGCTGAAATCAATAGCACACTTACGTTTGAGTTTTTGCACTCTTTTACAATAAATATTGATATATAACAAACTATGTGGAAATGTTCATTGGACTTTTGTTTGCCGTATGTACTGTATTCATTCCACAAATAAGTGAACTAAATGCTGTTTGTTGCAAAACAGATGCCAGATAAAATTATGCCATATGTGCTATTAAACACTTCCCTTACTTCTGCTTTCTTTCTTTTTTTACATCAAAACCCAAGACACGGTTTTAGAACTCTATGTATTTGGGTTTGCAAGGATTCGAAACATGAAAGCAATATTTCTGAATATTTTAAAAACCTACTGTGCATCATGTAAATCTGAGTAAGTCATTTTAAGGGTATGTTCAAAGAAAAGTCCTCCTCCCTGGAAGATAAATCTCCAAAAAAAGGGAAAAAATAAGTAACAATTTGAACGGTATATGCTCCTTGGAGCTGTACCTCTATTTTGCCAATGCTTTAATACAGGGATACCCCAATCTATATAAATAAAAATGTAATGTTCGTTTGTGGGATTAACAGAACTCAAAAACCACTGGACAAATTGACACCAAATTTGGACACAAGACACCTAACAACCCAACGTATGTCCTTCACTCAAAAAAATTGATTTTGTCATTTGGGATTTATAGTTCACCTACAATCACAGAGCATTCTGAACCCCGCCAATGACAGAATTGGGCCAAGCCTCCCACACAGAACCCCCATGTGAGTCACAGCAGTGCCTGGCAGGGGACAGCTAGTAATCTATATAAATAAAAATGTAATGTTCGTTTGTGGGATGAACATAACTCAAAAACCACTGGACGAATTGACACCAAATTTGGACACAAGACACTTAACAACCCAACGTATGTCCTTCACTCAAAAAAAATGATTTTGTCATTTGGGATTTATAGTTCACCTACAATCACAGAGAATTCTGAACCCCGCCAACGACAGAATTGGGCCAAGCCTCCCACACAGAACCCCCATGTGAGCCACAGCAGTGCCTGGCAGGGGACAGCTAGTAATCTATATAAATAAAAATGTAATGTTCGTTTGTGGGATGAACATAACTCAAAAACCACTGGACGAATTGACACCAAATTTGGACACAAGACACCTCTCAGGCCAACGAGTGACCATCACTCATAAAAACACCCCAAAAAATACAGCAGAAAAGACTTAAAAAGCCAAAAAACAAAAAAGAATACATTACAACGTATGTGCAAAACCACATATATACACAAATATATACAGAAATATATACACACATATATGCACACACAAAACAGAAAGGGGAAAGGAGGGAGAGAGAAAAGGAGAGAAGGAAAGAAAGAAAGGTAGAGATGGAAGGAAGAAGAGAATGAAATAAAAAAAGTGAAAGAGGGAAGGAAGGAGAGAAGGAATGAAAGAGGCAAGGAAGGAAAGAGACAAGGAAGGATAGAACCAAAGAGCAAAGGAAGTGAGAAAAGAAACAGATGGAGAAGGAAAAAAGAAGGGAAAGAAAAAGAGGGAAGGAAGGAGACAAAGAAAGAAGGAGACAAGGAGGGAGGGAAGGTTGGCCACAGCAACGTGTGGCGGGTGCAGCTAGTCTATATAAATAAAATGTATTGTTCGTTTGTGGGATTAACAGAACTCAACCAGTGGACGAATTGACACCAAATTTGGACACAAGACACCTAATAAGGCACGGAGTGACCATCACTCAAAAAAATTGATTTTGTCATTTGGCAGTTGTAGTTGCTGGGATTTATAGTTCTCCTACAATCAAAGAGTATTCTGAACTCCACCAACGATGGAATTGAGCCAAACTTGGCACACAGTTCTCCCATGACCAACAAAAAAACACTAGAAGGCTTTGGTGGGCATTGATCTTGAATTTTGGAGTTGTGGTTCACCTACATCCAGAGAGCACTGTGGACTCAAACAATGATGGATCTGGACCAAACTTGGCACGAATATTCCATATGCCCAAATAGGAACACAGATGGAGTTTGAGGAAAATAGACCTTGACATTTGGGAGTTGTAGTTACAGGGATTTATAGTTCACCTACAATCAAAGAGCATTCTGAATCCCACAAACGACAGAATTGGGGCAAATTACCCATACAGAACCCCCATGACCAACAGAAAATGCTTAAGGCCATCCAGTCCAACTCCCTTCACCAGGGCAAGAAAATGTAATCAAAGCCCTCCTGACAAAGAGCCATCCAGCCACATATTTAGCTAGATAGATGTGATTCACACACAGAGAGATATATAGTATCATAGATTTGAAAGGGACCCCTAAAGAAGGACAATGATATGTTACATGTTCCAGAGTAGGCCAACCAGACAATCTCCACAAAGAAACAACAAGGAATACTGTTTACCACAAGCAGAAAGACATTACATATATTAGAAAACAACACTTTCTCATTACTTTATTTTCCAGATCACCAGACTGGGCCACAGCAGCGCATGGCAGGGGACCGCTAGTCTATATGAATAAAAATGTAATGTTCATTTTTGGAATTAACATAACTCAAAAACCACTGGATGGGTTTTTTGAGCAAGCATTTTCAAATGCAGTGTAACAAACAAATTCTGATCTACGGAACAACTGGACAATGCGATTGGATAATGATTTTAGTAATGAGATGCTGAGGATTTATGTTTTATTGGTTTTCACTGCTTCATGTGATGCTATTTATGCTAAATGGTTTTAAATTTTTTTATCTTATTGGGGGCCCCGAGTCACCCTCAGGCTGAGAAAGGCGGTATATAAATATGGTTAATTAATTACTTAATTAATTAACCAAATTTGCCACCAGTGGGTGAGAAGGGCGGGGTTTTTTTTTGTCATGTCAGGAGCGACTTGAGAATCTGCAAGTGGCTTCTGGTGAGAGAATTGGCCGTCTGCAAGGACGTTGCCCAGGCGACGCCCGGATGATTTTGATGTTTTATCATCCTTGTGGGAGGATTCTCTCATGTCCCCGCATGAGGAGCTGGAGCTGATAGAGGGAGCTCATCCGCCTCTCCCCGGATTTGAACCTGCGACCTGTCGGTCTTCAGTCCTGCCGGCACAGGGCTTTAACCCACTGTGCCACCGGGGCACAAATATGGTAAATAAATAAATAAATAGAAAAGCCAAAGCTGGAATCCAGCATGGGATTTACATCTTCATAAAAAGATGTGTGAGTGGAGGAAACAGAATAGAGCACTTTTGCAATATTGGTATTCACTTAGGTGATGTGGTGAGTCAATGGCAAAGGGGAAAGTGGAAGGAGGGGAAAGAAACTGGGACATTTGAAAAGCTGTCGTGCACCAGCTGCGACCGTACCTTGGGAAGTCTGACTTGGCCACGGTAGTCCACGCTCTGGTTACATCCCGCCTTGACTACTGCAACGCTCTCTACGTGGGGTTGCCTTTGAAGACGGCTCGGAAGCTCCAACTAGTCCAACGGGCGGCAGCCATGGTACTAACAGGAGCAGGACGCAGGGAGCATACAACTCCTTTGCTGTACCAGCTCCACTGGCTGCCGATTAGCTACCGGACCCAATTCAAAGTGCTGGCATTGGCCTTTAAAGCCCTAAACGGTTCTGGCCCAACATATCTATCCGAACGTATCTCGGCCTATCAGCCCACCAGGACCCTAAGATCTTCGGGAGAGGCCCTTCTCTCCATCCCGCCTGCTTCACAGGTGCGGTTGGCGGGAACGAGAGACAGGGCCTTTTCTGTGGTGGCCCCGCGGCTTTGGAATGCCCTCCCTACAGAGATAAGATCAGCCTCCTCACTGATGATATTTCGGAAAAAACTAAAAACATGGATGTTTGAGCAAGCATTCGGCTAATCTGTCACGATGTTGTTTTTGACCAAGGACTGGCAATTACCGACAACGAATTGGATTGTGGTTTTTTACTTAAGAGATGCACTGGTCTGTATTGGTGGCCCAATACTGTGTATTATATATGTATATGTTTTTATATTTTTAATCGGAATATTGTTGTTTTAAATGTTGTTAACCGCAGTGAGTCGCCGTTCTAGGCTGAGATACTAGCGGTATATAAGTGTACCAAATAAAATAAATAAAATAAATAACATAATAGAGGATTAATTGGGAGCATCTCTACCAGATCCAAATACCTGGAGAGTTTGCAATTCATCTTTTCCTCACTTACAGCAGTTTGAGGCACCTTGCATTTGGATAAATCCAAGATTCAACAAAGTACAGGTTCTTCCTTCAAACAGATGCACATGAATATTTAAACTGCACTGGCAAGGCCCACTGCTTGTGTCTTTCCTGCCTGGTTGTCATCCAGTGAAGACTGAAGGGAAGAATTGTAAAAGGAAGGCCCGTGCATTTAGCCTCATCCAAAAGCGCTCTCACATGCACACATTATGTTATTCAGAAACTACAGCACTATGAATCCATTTCCAATCCTGTAAGGTTGAGTCAGTAAATGAAACCATGGCTTTCTTAAGCATCTTTGGCCCCTTTTCTTCTTCTTAACTGCATTATTACAAGTCTTATAATATTGTAATATTATAATATTATAGTATTCTTCCTATTTTAAAACACAATAAAGTAAATAAAAGAGACGAGTAGGGAGGGATTTCAGCAGACAGAAACAAAGAAGATGATTACGGTTGGCTCCGGAAAATTCTGCAAATTTCTTCGGAAGTCAGTGTGCTGGAAGAAGCAAAGCCCACCAGCATCGAGAAAACCAAAGTGCTGTTCCAGCAGTCACCAGCCATTCCCTCTCCAATGCCAGAGATACAGCTTAATGGTGTAACATTAGAAAATGTTGACCATTTCCGCTACCTTGGCAGCCATCTCTCCACCAAAGTCAACATTGACACCGAAATACAACACCGCCTGAGCTCTGCGAGGTGCAGCATTTTTCCGAATGAAGCAGAGAGTGTTTGAGGACCGGGACATCCGTAGGGATACCAAGGTGCTTGTTTATAAAGCTATTGTCCTCCCAACCCTGCTATACGCCTATATGCCTTCCCAGATTAGGAAATCTCCAATACCAAGTCCCATAAGCACTTTATTAGAACCAAGATTGTTGCACATCGCACTCTGCACTTGCCCTATAAGCCTTATATACCACCTGACACATCAGCACTTTTAATCTTGTACCCATTACTCTGGCCCGGCCCAGTTCTATTGTGTCTTAATGTATTGTTGATTGCTTATTGTTTATATTGCTTGAATTGTTTTTAATTTGCCTTAGGTTTTGTATTGTTATATTGTGTGTTGAGGCCTTGGCCTTTGTAAGCCGCATCGAGTCCTTCGGGAGATGCTAGCGGGGTACAAATAAAGTTTAATAATAATAATAATAATAATAATAATAATAATAATAATAATAATACGCCTGAGAAACGTGGACAGTCTACAGACGTCACATGCATCTTCTGGAACAATTCCATCAGCGCTGCCTCCGGAAAATCCTACAAATCTCTTGGGAAGACAAGAGGACAAATGTCAATGTGCTGGAAGAAGCAAAGACCACCATCATTGAAGTGATGGTCCTCCACCATCAACTCTGCTGGACTGGCCACATTGTCTGGATGCCCGACCACTATCTCCCAAAGCAGTTGCTCTATTCCGAACTCAAGAATGGAAAACTGAATGTTGGAGGACAGGATAAGAGATTGAAAGATGGGCTCAAAGCCAACCTTAAGAACTCTGGCATAGACACTGAGAACTGGGAAGCTCTGGCCCTTGAGTGCTCTAGCTGGAGGTCAGCTGTGACCAGCAGTGCTATAGAATTTGAAGAGGCACAAATGGAGGGAAAGAGAGAAACGTGCCACAAGGAAGGCACATCAAGGCAATGCTGACCATCTGGAAACTAGTGCCTTCCCTGCAGGAGAACATGTAGATCAAGAATAGGGCTCCACAGTCACCTATGTACCCACCTCCAGTACACCGATCTTGGAACACAATCCTACTCGGACACAGGGGCTCAACCCATTATGCAAAGTAAGCATTTGCAGTAGAGTTGATTTTGCCCAGGGGCGCTCTTGAGGCGCTCTTGGGGGAAAATAGACCTTGACATATGTGAGTTGTAGTTACTGGGATGTATAGTTCACCTACAATCAAAGAGCATTCTGAACTCCACCAATGATGGAATAGAACCAAATATGGCACACAGAACTCCCACGACGAACAGAATATATATATCAGCGATTGGTTGGGGGGGGGGGGGCAAAATACTGTTTGCTTACTGTTGAAAATTACCTAGGGCCGCCTCTGCTCGGACAACAAGGGATCGTCTAAGTAAGTAAATAAGTAAGAATCAGTATATGAAACCAAGGATTTCTCGAGCATCTTTGGCCCTTTTTCTTTTTCCTGACTGCTTTATTAAAGTAGGTGAAACACTAGGTCTTTTTTACAAGTCTTATAATATTTCTTCCTATTTTAAAGCACAATAAGGTCAATAAATTGTGTTTACGAAAAGAAGCGAGCAGGGAGGGATTTCAACCGAGAGAAACAAAGGAGATGATTACAAAAGTCAGACCTCAAAATGTTAATCAGATTCAAAAGCATAAAACATGACAACTTAATGGTGTTTGATTAAAACTGGGGGGAGGGATTTAAAGTTCTAAGCATCTGACATTGAATCCTAATACTTTTTTTAATTATAAGATATAAAAATGCTTCGAATTTTCTCCAGAAAAAAAAATTAGACTTGGTAATTTATTTTTCTTGTTTATACAGTACAATTTGCTGATGAAAAAAAATGTGCTAAACTTATTGATTCATGACCATAATTGTTTAATTATTTATCATTGCAGAATTATATTAGCATTTATAATAATGCAGATGTGCACAAAGGCTAAGAAGTCATACACAGCTTTTGTTTTGTGTTTGCTGTGCCGAAATTAGGTTGGTCGGGGTTGTGTGTGTGCACGGCCTGATTTTAAGTGTTGCAGTTTTGCAGCTCCCGGTTTTATTGGACTTGCAGCGCATATGCCAATAAGCTGTCATCACAAAAATGCTCCCGGATCGAATAGGAAAATCTATAACCAAAGCCAGCACTATCTCCAAAGAAATCTTTCCTGAGATTGATTCCTTTGTTATGATGGGCATTAAATCCTCCCTGCACCACAGGTACAGCTCTTTGCCTCCTTGGACCACCCACCGCAGAAAAATAATACGGCCCTCACATGTTTTGTATAATAGCAACACCACCACAAATAATTAAACTTACGTGCAGAAAATGTCAGCCTTGTGTCGGCTGAAGTCGTACATGGAAATAGAAGAGGAATAGACTGATAAGGGATAGGGAAAAGGCAGAACTACTTAATGCCTTCTTTGTCTCGGTCTTCTCACAAAAGGAAAGTCATCTTCAACCTAACCCATCTAAAACACAGACATGTGCCTTTCATCTCAAGAACAGAGAAGCATCCCGAGCTCTGAAGATCACCTGGGAAGGAATCCCACTGGAGCATTGCAGCACACCCAAATACCTGGGAGTCACTCTGGACCGTGCTCTTACCTACAAGAAGCACTGCCTGAACATCAAGCAAAAAGTGGGTGCTAGAAACAACATCATACGAAAGCTGACTGGCACAACCTGGGGATCACAACCAGATACAGTGAAGACATCTGCCCTTGCGCTGTGCTACTCTGCTGCTGAGTATGCATGCCCAGTGTGGAACACATCTCACCACACTAAAACAGTGGATGTGGCTCTTAATGAGACATGCCGCATTATCACGGGTGTCTGCGCCCTACACCACTGGAGAAATTACACTGCTTAGCCGGTATTGCACTACCTGACATCCACCAGGAAGTAGCAGCCAATAGTGAAAGGACCAAGGCAGAGACATCTCCAGCTCATCCCCTGTTTGGGTATCAGCAGCATCAACGACTTAAATCTAGACATAGTTTTCTAAGATCTACAGAGACACTCGCTGGAACACCTCAGCAAGCGAGAGTCCAAAAGTGGCAGGCTCAAACCCAAAACCTCAACCAATGGCTGATACCAGATGAGAGACTCCCCCCTGGGCACACAGAAGACTGGGCGACTTGGAAGGCGCTGAACAGACTGCGCTCTGGCACCACGAGATGCAGAGCCAACCTCAAGAAATTGGGCCACAAAGTGGAATCCACGACATGCGAGTGTGGAGAAGAGCAAACCACTGACCACCTGCTGCAATGCACCCTGAGCCCTGCCACATGCACAATGGAGGACCTTCTTGCAGCAACACCAGAAGCACTCCAAGTGGCCAGATACTGGTCAAAGGACATTTAACCAACTACCAAACTCACAATTTTGTATTTTTCTGTTTGTTTGCTTTGTTCTGTTAGAAATGTAATATAATGGACTGGTTGCTCTGACACGACAAATAAAAATCTTCAATCTCAGCAAGATGGAGTGGATGAGGGATTAGAGGACATCCAACCCCAAATTGGGAAACAAGTCGTCCAGGAATACCTGGCCGCTCTAAATGAATCCAAGTCCCCTTTCAGGGTCAGATCACCCAAGAGTATTGTAGGAACTACCGGAAGTCATCTCGGAACTATTGGCAATCATCTTTGAGAGTTCTTGGAGAACGGGAGAAGTTCCAGCAGACTGGAGGAGGGCCAATGTGGTCCCAATCTTCAAAAAGGGAAAAAAGGATGACCTGTTCTGTCGCTGCTGGGCTTGAAACGAAGAGCCTTTAAAACAGGACGTGCACCTTTTGGCCCAACAGGAAGCCAGGGGGCCCAAAGAGAAATTTTGAAGGATTTTCACCATAAACAGGCTTTAGAAGGCTTGTGAAATAACAAAGTTTTTATTGGTGAACAATCAACAGAAACTCCTTTTGTCTTCAAAGGGTTAAACAAATACTTTCAGGCTTCAAACAACTGGTGGCTTCTAACTGATTCTTTGCTTTACTTTAAAGGAAAACCCCTTTCTAAATTTCTCCCAGGCTAACTATGAACTTAAACCTTATTGATGTGGATTCACTCAACGCCGAGCGAACCTATCAAAAGGCTTGTAATCACTTAGCTGGAATCCTTGATGCTTAAAACTGTTATTTCCTCCGGAATTCTTCAGGGCTGTAAAGCTGTTTCCCTGGAACCTTCGAGAATCTTTAGATGATCTTAAGACTGGTTCTCCCCCGGGAGGTCTTAAGGGTCGAAGCCTTTTTACAGGAGGAAATCTGTACACATCCTGTACATTGACTTCCCTGTAGAAAACTAACTGAAATGGTTCCTCCCTCTTCCCAAAACCCAGAAAAAGGGGCGGAACCAAAGCTAAATGAAGATGGACAGGGGGCTTGCCCTATGACTGCAAACTATAACAGGAAGCCACCCTGTTGCAAAATCTCAAGCCTGAGATTGCAAACAAACTTTTAGTTCCAAGCAAATAAAATTGGAGCTCCTGGAACAGCTGTTCCAGAACATGACCCAAACAATTACCAATGTCCAGTCAGCCTCACGTCGATACCAGGCAAGATTCTGGAAAAGATTGTTAAGGAAGTGGTCTGCAAACACTTAGAAACAAATGCGGTCATCGCTAATAGTCAACATGGATTTATCAAAAACAAGTCATGCCAGACTAATCTGATCTCTTTCTTCGATAGAGCTACAAGCTGGGTAGATGCGGGGAATGCCATGGATGTAGCGTACCTGGATTTCAGTAAGGCCTTCGACAAGGTCCCCCATGACCTTCTGGCAAGGAAACTAGTCCAATGTGGGCTAGCAAAACTACGGTGAGGTGGATCTGTAATTGGTTAAATGGACGAACCCAGAGGGTGCTCACCAATGCTTCCTCTTCATCCTGGAAAGAAGTGACGAGTGGAGTGCCAGCAGGGTTCCGTCCTGGGCCCGGTCCTGTTCAACATCTTTATTAATGACTTAGATGAAGGGCTAGAAGGCAGAATCATCAAGTTTGCAGACAACACCAAATTGGGAGGGGTAGCCAATACTCCAGAGGACAGGAGCAGGATTCAAAACGATCTTGACAGATTAGAGAGATGGGCCAAAACTAACAAAATGAAGTTCAACAGGGACAAATGCAAGATACTCCACTTTGGCAGGAAAAACGAAATGCAAAGATACAAATGGGGGACAATGCCTGGCTCGAGAGCAGTACGTGTGAAAAAGATCTTGGAGTCCTCGTGGACAGGAAGTTAAACATGAGCCAGGAATGTGATGTGGCGGCAAAAAAAGCCAATGGGATTTTGGCCTGCATCAAGAGGAGCATAGTGTCTAGATCTAGGGAAGTCATGCTCCCCATGCTCTATTCTGCTCTGGTTAGACCACACCTGGAATATTGTGTCCAATTCTGGGCACCACAATTCAAGAGAGATGTTGACTCTAAGCTGGAATGTGTCCAGAGGAGGGTGACTAAAATGATCAAGGGTCTGGAGAACAAGCCCTATTTGCAGTCCAGGACATATTGCATTCCAGGACACCTAGAATATTGTGTCCAATTCTGGGCACCACATTGAAGAGAGATATTGGCAAGCTGGAATGTGTCCAGAGGAGGACTAAAATGATCAAGGGTCTGGAGAACAAGCCCTATGAGGAGCGGCTTAAAGAGCTGGGCATGTTTAGCCTGAAGAAGAGAAGGCTGAGAGGAGATATGATAGTCATGTATAAATATGTGAGAGGAAGCCACAGAGAGGAGGGAGCAAGCTTGTTTTCTGCTTCCCTGGAGACTAGGACGCGGAACAATGGCTTCAAACTACAAGAGAGGAGATTCCATCTGAACATGAGGAAGAACTTCCTGACTGTGAGAGCCATTCAGCAGTGGAACTCTCTGCCCTGGAGTGTGGTGGAGGCTCCTTCTTTGGAAGCTTTTAAGCAGAGGCTGGATGGCCATCTGTCAGGGGTGATTTGAATGCAATTTTCCTGCTTCTTGGCAGAATGGGGTTGGACTGGATGGCCCATGAGGTCTCTTCCAACTCTTTGATTCTATGATTCTATTATATTCGCTTCATTATTAATCTTTCCTGTTTTTTTTATAAGCCCGGGACAAGACAACCTGCCTTCCTCTCTTGGAGGAAAATCCATTTGCACAAGAAAGCTACCCGACTTGGGCTGACACCCATCCATCCCTGCCTCAAAAGCTGCTAAAATAGCTTTGCCACGGGCTTCACAAGGAATTTGTTCCCACTAAGTGCTGCTTCCCGGCTTCCTCTTCTTAAGGCGCTGATATTCTGCCCCTCTTCTGGCGTGCTCTTTTCACCTAACACTATTTACCAGCAGTACCTTTTCATAATTACAGTCCGTAGCAAAGCAGTTTTAACCCTCTTTAAGCAGATTTTCTGAAGGATCAAATCTCTGTGAAAAAAGCAAAGTATACCAATGTTCCATCTTTTTACTGTGCTTAACTGATTTGCTCTGCGTTTTATCCTCAAGGAGTTGCAGATTCCAAAAAAGGGGGGAGATCCATTCATAAATATATGCAGTATCTCACAGAGGCAATGTATAGCATCCTTTCCTATAAAGCAGTGTTTCTTAACCTTCTTAATGCCCCGACCCCTTAATACAGGTTCTCAAGTTGTGGTGACCCCCAACCATAACATTATTTTCGTTGCTACTTCATAACTGTAATTTTGCTACTGTTGTATTTTCATTCACTGGACCAAATTTGGCACAAATACCCTATATGGCCAAATTTGAATACTGGTGAGGTTGGGATTGATTTTGTTATTTGGGAGTTGTGGTTGCTGGGATTTATAATTCACCATGTGCTGTCGCACGCTGGGCCTGTGCATATGACTGTAGACAGGACATAAATTCTGTGTGCCCAACGGGACGCCGGGGCTGCCTCAGATTAAAGGCCCTTGGACCTCCCCAAAACAAAGTTCTGTAGAGGCTTAAAGTAAGTCCAACAAAGTTCTTTATTGATGAAAACAAACAGGTACTTTCAAGCTTTCTTAACAGTCTATTGGCTCTTGCAATCTTCAACTAATGGGGAAATCCTTACCTTCTAATCTGGGCAGTCTGTACTTGCCTCTGTTGGCGTGGAGCCCCTGCACCCGGTACCAACTGCGTCTGTCTTCCGCGAGCGACCCTTACCAAGCAGAGCTTTGTAGACTTCCAGGGGAAAAGAAGGAGTTCAGGTTTCAGTGATGGCTGGCTGAAGTCCCTCAGCAAAGGAGCTGTAAGGCTGTATAATCCTTGGCCAAGCTGTGGGCTGTATAACCCCGGCCAAGCTGTATATCTCCCCGGCCAAGCCGTAGAAGACGAAGCTTTCTACAGGAGCTCTTCGTTTTATGTCCTGTGCTTCTCTGTGAGAACTGACTCAAAATGGCTCCTATTCCCTCCAAAACTCAAAAAGGGGCGGGACCAGGGAACTAACGATAATTGACAGGTGGCTTGCCCTATGATTGCAGCCAAAAGAAGCCACCTATCTGCAGAGTCCCTGAAACTTAGGACTGCAACAAACATTCAATGCAAAGCAAACAAAATTGGAGCTCCTGGTACAGCTGTACTGGACAGATTCCATACTTTCAAAGAGCATATTGAACTCCATCAACCATGGAACTGAACCAAACTTGGCACACAGAACTCCCATGACCAACAGAAAATACTGGAAGGCTTTGGTGGGCATTGACCTTGAGTTTTGGAGTTGTAGTTCACCTACATCCAGAGCACTGTGGACTCAAACAATGATAGATCTGGAGCAAATTTGGCACAAATACTCAATATGGCAAAATGTGGACCCTGGTGGATTTTGGGGAAAATAGACCTAGACATTTGGGAGTTATAATTGCTGGAATTTATAGCACACCTACAATCCAAGAGCATTCTGAACTCCGCCAAAGGTAGAATTGGGCCAAACTTCTGACACAGAACCCCTATGTCTTGAAGGGAGTTGCTGGAGCGAGCCTCCCTCCAGCCTTGCACGCTCCCCTTCAACTGCACATGTGCATGCCTGCTCTCCCCTCCTCATTTGGAGGCTCAGAAACAGCCCTCCCCTTGGCCGACAGGCCAGCCAATCACAGCAGATGAAGGCTTTTGATGGGAGGATTCGCCATCTGTTTCCAAAAAGAAAGAGAAGGACAGGTGGAGAGATCTTCAGTCTTCTCTGCTAAAGGGGTTCCTAAGACCATTAGGAATATATGTTTTCTGATGGTCTTTGGTGACCGCTCTGAAATCCCCTCGCGACCCCCCCAGGGGTCCCGACCCCCAGGTTGAGAAACACTGCTCTAGATCCTCCAGTACGACTGGGGGAAATTGACCAAAGAATCATACAGGAGGATCTAAATATTCTGAAAGGAAGTTTTAAATAAAATCCATCAAAATCAAATCTGCAAAAGTCAAAACCTCAAATGTGGAGGCTAATTTTCCCAGTCAAAATTTGGAACTACCAAGCCACTTCTCTCTTTGCAGTGAGAACTTATTGGGATGGACTTTCTGATCTGGGCAGGAAACATATTGGAAGACAAATTCAATTTTCATCTGAACATCTCCAGTGAGCCATTAACCCCTCTGGTCTTCGTATCCCCAGTTTTGAAACACCTGTGTTTGTTCCCCCCTTTTAAGAACTTGAAGAGGGGGAAAGAATATTGCAATTACATTTTATGTGTAATTTGGTCCATAATGACCTTCCTAAAGGATAGCCACGAGGGTGAGTAAGATGACTGCAAAGCATTTTGCTCAATAAAAATTACTATTAAGAGGATTAATAGTCATCTTGCCACATAATTAAAGTGATGTGCATTTGTAGCTTACCTACCCGCCTACTGATGGAGATGCAAGTTACAAGAATGAGAATTAGCGTGATCAAAACACAAAGAACACATTGGTTTGTGTGAGGCTGTGAAAGCCTTCATGCCCGCATGGCTATGGTGATGGAGTTGTAGCTATCTCTGCACTTGGTGCCACGAGACAATGGAAGATGATGGAGGAGGAGAAGCTTGGAAAAGGCCGCAAGAAGAGTTGTGGAGGGCTGGAGGTTTAGCACAGCTGGTAAATCATTTATTTATTTTATTTATTATTCGAACTTATATGCCACCACTCCCCTGGAGCTCGGAGCGGCTTACAAGAACAGACTAAAATCGAACACAATTTAAAAACAATTTATAAACAACAACATCAAAGATCAAAGGCCTGTCGAAACAGATATGTCTTCCATGCCCTGCGGAAAGCTGATAAATCCCGCAAAGCACGGACTTCAGGTGGCAGAGTATTTCAGAGTGATGGTGCCACTGCTGTGAAGGCTCTGCGTCTGGTTGCTGTTAGACGCAAGGTCTTGACACTGGGGACTTCCAATAGATCTTGGTCCTCAGAACGGAGGGATCTCTGGGGTTGGGAGGGGGTGAGGCGGTCCCTCAGGTACATCGGCCCCAGACCATGCAAGGCCTTCAAGGTGAGTCCATCCCTTTGAAAGTGATCCGGTGCTCAATTGGTAACCAATGCAGCTGCAGGAAGATTGGTGTGATGTGGCATCTCATCGGAATTCCCGCAAGAAGCCGAGCAGCTGCATTTTGTACCAACTTAGCTTCCGGATCACCGACAGAGGAAGGCCAATGTAGAGGGCGTTACAGTAGTCCAGTCTTGAGATGACCGTGGCCTGGATCACCGTAGCTAGGTCGTCCCTGGACAGGGAGGGGGCCAGCCATCTAGCCTGCCGCAGGTGAAAGAAGGCGGTTCTGCTCACGGCGGAGACCTGGGCCTCCATTGTCAGCAGAGGGTCCAAAAGGACTCCCAGACTCTTGACCAATGATGACGGGCGTAGCGCCTCACCATCCAGGGTAGGCAACTGGATATCCCCACTGCCCGGTCGACCCAGCCATAGGATCTCCGTCTTTGCTGGATTCACCCTCAACCTGCTGGCACGCAGCCATCCAGTAACGGCCTCGAGGCACTGATTGAAACAATCAGGTACAGAGTCCAGTCTGCCCTCCATCCTCAGCACCAGCTGAGTGTCATCAGAGTACTGGTAACTGGTAACACTCAAGCCCAAAACCTCGAACCAGCTGAGCAAGTGGTCACATATAAATGTTAAACAACAAATCATCAGCAACTATCAAATCTATCAACCGGGAGTTTGCAAGTTCGAAGCCCCAGGTTGGAGTGAGCAGCCGATCGTTAGTCCTGCTCACTGTTTACCTAAGCAGTTCGAAAAAAGCTTTAGCAGTAATGAGAGAAATTCGGTACCGCTAAAAGCAGGGGAGGTGTTTTACGACGCCATAAAGAAAAAGATTAGAAAATGCTGGAATGAGGACGTCCTGGTGGTTCTTCGTCATAGAGGATGGAGCGACAGCACCCCCTGTGGACTCGAACCCACTGTCCATGGCATCAAAACAACACCTCCTTCTGTTCTGTCTGTCTGCGTACTGTCTATACAAATGGCACTGAATGTTTGCCGTGTATGTGTACTTGTGATCCATTTTGAGTCCCCTTCGAGGTGAGAAGGGCAGAATATAAATATAGTGTTGTTGTTATTATTAATATGATTATGATGATTATTATTATTATGATTTGAAACACAACAAGATGAGTCCACAGCAGACAAGATCACTCTGCTGGCTGTTGAATTGGATCACACGTCAGACACTTCCCAAGTGTCTAGGACTGTGTGATGTATCAGTGAATAATGCGTGCAGATCCCAGTAAGGTGGCCTTTTGCAGCTGGCAGGTGGTAATTTTGTTAGCGCCAATTGTGTTTAAGTGCAGGCCAAGGTCTTTAGGCACTGCACCCAGTGTGCCAATCACCACTGGGACCCCCTTGACTGGCTTGTGACACGGTCTCTACAGTTTGATTTTTAAATCCTCATATCGTGCCAGCATTTGCAGTTGTTTCTTTTCAATCCTGCTGTCACCTGGGATTGCGACATCGACAATCCATACTTTGTTTTTTAACACGATTGTGCGGTCAGGAGTATTGTGCTCTAGTCCCAGAGGAGTTTGACGTGTTCATTTTCTGTAACTTTTTCCGGCTTGTGATCCCACCAGTTCTTTGTCGCAGGCAGATGGTCTTTGTGGCACAAGTTCCAATTAATCTTCTGAGCAACGGTGTTGTGCCTCTGCTTGTAGTCTGTCTGCGCAATTTTCTTGCAGCAGCTCAGGATGTGATCTACCGTTTCATCTGCTTCCTTGCAGATTATTGTTGTTCTTGTTGTTGTTATTATTATTATTATTAGCAGAGGTCCACAGTAGGTTAAACCCTTGTACCGGCAGGACTGAAAACCGACAGGTCGTAGGTTCGAATCCGGGGAGAGCGTGGATGAGCTCCCACAAGGATGGTAACACATCAAAACATCCGGCCGTCCACTGGGCAACGTCCTTGCAGACTGTCAATTCTCTCACACCAGAAGCGACTTGCAGTTCCTCAAGTCGCTCCTGACACGACAAAAAATATTATTATTGTATGAATTATTATTGCAGAGTATTATTATTCTGTGTATTATTTCAACCACATCACAAATGCCAGCCAATAGGAGTGCCCCATTAGAACAGCAAGAATGAGCAATGGAAACCCACAAAAATGTGACACATCAAAACATCTGGGCATCTCCTGGGCAACATCCTTGCAGACGGCCAATTCTCTCACACCAGAAGCAACTTGCAGTTTCTCAAGTCACTCCTGACATGACAAAAATATTATTATTGTGTGAATTATTATTGCAGATTATTATTATTATTATTATTATTATTATTATTATTATTATTATTATGTGTGTATTATTTCAACCACATCACAAATGCCAACCAGTAAGAGTGCCCCCTTAGAACAGCAAAAATGGTCAATGGAAACCCACAAAAGTGTGACACATCAAAACATCCAGGTGTCCCCTGGGCAACGTCCTTGCAGACGACCAATTCTCTCACACCAGAAGCGACTTGCAGTTTCTCAAGTCGCTCCTGGCATGACAAAAATATTATTATTGTGTGAATTATTATTGCAGATTATTATTATTATTATTATTGTGTGTATTGTTTCAACCACATCACAAATGCCTCGTTAGAACAGCAAGAATGGGCAATGGAAACCCACAAAAGTGTGATGTTCATACTTCTTGGTAAAAGATATCTAACGTACAAGTCTGTTATCAGGGAGGGAAAATATCATGAGAAGACATGACTCGGAACAAAAGAGAACAGTGCTTGGCAAGGTAGAAGGCTTCAGGAAAAGGGAAGGTCACATTGCAGATGGATAGACTCGATCAAGGAAGATCATATAAGCCAAAGTTGACTTGATGGCAGTAAACAACACAACAAATTCTAAATCGAAACATTTCAGCATTTTGTTGTTGCACATTTGGTGGTTTATTGTGATTTGCAGAAATGTTCAGTCGCACGCAACTCTGCCCACTCTTGCTTCTTCCTTTCGAGCCTTGCTTTGTCTTTCATATTACCATTTCCGAGCTCCCAAGCGTTGCCACCCTAGAGCAGCACCACATTGTTTTCTCTTGAGTTGTCTTGTATTTTAGTCGAGCCCTGAACAGAGAGAGTAGACTCTCCAAAACCTTTCTTATGAATGAAGTACAAGAAGCTAGTGCAATCATCCTCTCAATTATCTCCTTCATCTCAAGTGTTACCGGCTAAGTGCTGGCATGGTATTCTTTGAACATTCCAGATATTGTTCCTTGTTATCTTCCTTTCTTTTTCTTCCCATAATTGTATGTGTATTGAGCAGTGTTAATGAGAATGGCTGCGGTTTTACTCTCCATTTGTTCAATACACTCTTGTTCCAACTCACCATATTTGATCATTTATTAAGGTACTAGCTGTACCCACCACGCGTTACAGTACTCAACCTTCCCTTCCCCTTTCTCTCCTTCTTTCTTTCTCTCCTTCCTTCCCTTCTTCCCCCCTCTTTCCTTCCTTCCCTCTTTTTCTTTCCCTTCTTCTTTCTTCCTTCTCTACCTGTTTCTTTTCCTTGCTTCCTTTGCTCTTTGGTTCCATCCTTCCTTGTCTCTTTCCTTCCTTCCTTCCCTCTCTCTTTCTCTCTTTCGTTCCTTCTCTCCTTCCTTCCCTCCCTCTTTTCTTCCCTCCCTCTTTTTCTTTCCCTTCTTCTTTCTTCCTTCTCTACCTGTTTCTTTCCTTACTTCCTTTGCTCTTTGGTTCCATCCTTCCTTCTCTCCTTCCTTCCTTTCCTCCCTCCCTCTTTCTCTCTTTCGTTCCTTCTCTCCTTCCTTCCCTCCCTCTTTCCTTCCTTGCCCCTTTTTCTTTCCCTTCTTCTTTCTTCCTTCTCTACCTGTTTCTTTCCTTACTTCCTTTGCTCTTTGGTTCCATCCTTCCTTCCTTCCCTCCCTCCCTCTTTCTCTCTTTCGTTCCTTCTCTCCTTCCTTCCTTCCCTCTTTCCTTCCTTGCCTCTTTTTCTTTCCCTTCTTCTTTCTTCCTTCTCTACCTGTTTCTTTCCTTACTTCCTTTGCTCTTTGGTTCCATCCTTCCTTCTCTCCTTCCTTCCTTTCCTCCCTCCCTCTTTCTCTCTTTCGTTCCTTCTCTCCTTCCTTCCCTCCCTCTTTCCTTCCTTGCCCCTTTTTCTTTCCCTTCTTCTTTCTTCCTTCTCTACCTGTTTCTTTCCTCACTTCCTTTGCTCTTTGGTTCCATCCTTCCTTGTCTCTTTCTTGCCTTCCTTCCTTCCGTCCCTCTTTCTCTCTCTCCTTCCTTCCCTCCCTCCCTCTTTCCTTCCTTCCCGCTTTTTCTTTCCCTTCCTCTTTCTTCCTTCTCTACCTGTTTCTTTTCTCGCTTCCTTTGCTCTTTGGTTCCATCCTTCCTTGTCTCTTTCCTTCCTTCCTTCCTTCCTTCCCTCCCTCTTTCTCTCTTTCGTTCCTTCTCTCCTTCCTTCCCTCTTTCACTTTTTTATTTCCTCTCCTTCCTCCCTTTTCTATCTTTCTCTCCTTTCTTTCCCACCTTCCTTCCCTCCCTCTTTCCTTCCTTGCCTCTTTTTCTTTCCCTTCTTCTTTTTACCTTCTCTACCTGTTTCTTTCCTCGCTTCCTTTGCTCTTTGGTTCCATCCTTCCTTGTCTCTTTCCTTCCTTCCTTCCTTCCTTCCTTCCTTCCTTCCTTCCTTCCTTCTTTCTCTCTTTTGTTCCTTCTCTCTTTCCTTTCCTCTTTCACTTTTTTATTTCATTCTCTCCTTCCTTCCTTCTCTACCTTTCTTTCCTTCCTTCTCTCCTTCCCTTCTTCTTTCCCTCTTTCTCTCCATCCTTCCTTCTCTACCCTTCTTTCTTTCCTTCCTCCCTTCCTCCCTTCCTTCCATCCCCTTTCAGTGTATGTGTTTTGTGTGTGTATATGTATGTTTATATGTGTGTTTGTGTATATATATGTGGTTTTGTGTATGCGTTGTAATGTATTTTTAATTTTCTGGCTTTTTAAGTCTCCTCCGCTGTGTTTTTCAGTGTTTTTATGAGTGATGGTCACTCGTTGGCCTGAGAGGTGTCTTGTGTCCAAATTTGGTGCCAATTCGTCCAGTGGTTTTTGAGTTATGGTAATCCCACCAATGAACATTACATTTTTATTTATATAGACTAGCCAGCCCCTGCCACACGTTGCTACAGCCCACGTGGGTGTCCTGTGTGGGAGGTTTGGCCCAATTCTATTGTTGGTGGGGTTCAGAATGCTCTTTGATTGTAGGTGAACTATAAATCCCAGCAACTACAACTCCCAAATGTCAAGATTCAAATGTCAAGATTCAAATGTCAGGCGGTGTTGTATTTCAGTGTCAGTGTTGACGTCTGTAGACAGTCCACGTCTCGCAGGCTTATAGAAGGGTTGGGAGGACAATAGCTTTATAGACAAGCACCTTGGTATCCCTACGGATGTCCCGGTCCTTAAACACTCTTGCTTCAGTCGGAAGAATGCTGCACTTGTAGAGCTCAGGCGGTGTTGTATTTCAGTGTCAGTGTTGACGTCTGTAGACAGTCCACATCTCACAGGTGTATAGCAGGTTTGGGAGGACAATAGCTTATAGACAAGCACCTTGGTCTCCCTACGGATGTCCCGGTCCTCAAACACTCTCTGCTTCGTTCGGGAAAATGCTGCACTCGCAGAGCTCAGCGGTGTTGTATTTCAGTGTCAATGTTGACGTCTGTAGACAGTCCATGTTTCGCAGGCGTATAGCAGGGTTGGGTGGACAATAGCTTTATAAACAAGCACCTTGGTCTCCCTATGGATGTCCCATTCCTCAAACACTCTCTGCTTCATTCGGAAAAATGCTGCACTCGCAGAGCTCAGGCGGTGTTGTATTTCAGTGTCAATGTTGACGTCTGTAGACAGTCCACGTCTCGCAGGTGCATAGCATGGTTGGGAGGACAATAGCTTTATCAACAAGCACCTTAGTATCCTTACGGATGTCCCTGTCCTCAAACACTCTGTGCAGGCGTAGAGTCATTTTACTGTTCAACAGTATTCTTCAGTTGCCTGGTATTAGGGAACCGTGTTTTTTCTCCTCTCAATCTTCTGAAACATGATCAACCTGCACGTTTCTCCAGCCTTCAGAACAACTTGAGCTACTTCCAAGAAGCTGGAGAATTAACTTAGAGCTTTTGCTTAAACAACTCCGAATACAATTTGTACTCTTTTTCCCTTCTCGGTTTCTATACAGATGGAGAGACGGGGAATGCTCTCTCTCACTGAAAGCGACAGTACAGCAGGCATACATTAAAGCAGAGCTTTGATTCTGAACTCTTCCTCCTGAACTCTGAACAAAGGACACTTAGGAATCCTTTGTGCCACACAGTGCCGCCTTTTGAACAAGTCACAAGAGAAATCAGTTTTGCTAATTCAGATCTCACTCTCGATCCTTGTCATCCAGATTTTTAAAATATGCTTCTTATAACACACTAGCCCTCCTTTGCCACACGTTGCTGTGACCCAGCCTGTGTATATGTGTTTTGTGTGTGTGTGTATATATGTGTGTGTGTATTTGTGTGTTTATATGTGTACATGCATATTGTGTATATATGTGTGCGTGTCTATATTCATATTTGTGTGTAGACAAATATATACACAGACATAAACACACAGAAAACACATATATACAGACTGGGCCACAGCAATGTGTGGCAAGGGACAGCTAGTGACATGATCATAAAGGCTTTTTGCATGTATATATTTGTACTAGCTGTCCCCTGCCACGCTTTGCTGTGGCCCAGTCTGTTGATCTGGAAAATAAAGTAATGAGAAAGTGTTGGTTTCTAATATATGTAATGTCTTTCTGCTTGTGAGTAAACAGTATTTCTTGCTGTTTCTTTGTTTGTGTTGATGTGGAGAGTGTCTGGTTGGCTTACTCTGGAACATGCAACATATAATTGTCCTTCTTCAGGTGTCCCTTTCAGATCTATGATACTATATCTCTCTCTGTGTGAATCATATCTATCTATATTGATGGCTGGATGGCTCTTTGTCAGGAGGGCTTTGATTACGTTTTCTTGCCCTGATGAAGGGAGTTGGATTGGATGGCCTTAAGTATTTTCTGTTGGTCATGGGGGTTCTGTGTGGGAAGTTTGCCCCAATTCTGTCATTCGTGGGGTTCAGAATGCTCTTTGATTGTAGGTGAACTATAAATCCCAGTAACTACAACTCCCAAATGTCAAGGTCGATTTCCCCCAAACTCCATCTGTGTTCATATTTGGGCGTATTGAATGCTTGTGCCAAGTTTGGTCCAGATCCATCATTGTTTGAGTCCACAGTACTCTCTGGATGTTGGTGAACTACAACTCCCAGCAAGTACAACTCCCAAATGACAAAATCATAATTTTTTGAGTGATGGTCACTCCTTGTGTTGTGAGACGTTTTGTTGCCAAATTTAGTGTGATTTCGTCAATTGGTTCTTTTGTTTTTAAGGTACTCATTATGCACAGAGCATTTTTATAGATATAATATACTGAAAAACACAGTGGAAGGGACTTAAAAAGCCAAAATAAAAAATAAAAAATAAAAAATACATTACAATGCATGCGTAAAAGCACATATATACACATATACACAAATATATACACTCACATATACACAGACTGGACCACAGCAATGTGTGGTAGGGGATGGCTAGTGACATGATAATAAAGGCTTTTTGCATATTTGAGTCATTATATAAGTTACACTAGTTATCCCCTGCCACGCGTTGCTGTGGCCCAGTCTGGTGATCTGGAAAATAAAGTAATGAAAAAGTGATGATTCCCAATCTATGTAATATCTTTTTGCTTGTAGGTAAACAGTATTTCTTGTTCAATGTATTGTTGAAGGCTTTCATGGCTGGAATCACTAGGTTCTTGTGGGTTTTTTCGGGCTGTATGGCCATGTTCTAGAGGCATTTCTCCTGACATTTCGCCTGCATCTATGGCAAGCATCCTCAGAGGTAGTGAGGTCTGTTGGAATTAGGACAATGGGTTTATATATCTGTGGAATGGCTGGGGGTGGGGCAAAGAGCTCTTCTCTGCTGGAGCTAGGTGTGAATGTTTCAACTGACCACCTTCATTAGCATTTAAAGGCCTGGCTGAGCCTGGGGGAACCTTTTGTTGAGAGTGATTTGATGTCCTTGTTTGTTTCCTCTCTGTTGTTTTGCTGTTGTGTTGTACTTTTAGAGTTTTTTAATACTGGTAGCCAGATTTTGTTCATTTTCATGGTTTCTTCCTTTCTGTTGAGATTGTCCACATGCTTCTTGTGGATTTCAATGGCTTCTCTGTGTAGTCTGACATGGTGGTTGTTGGTGTGGTCCAGCATTTCTGTGTTCTCAAATAATATGCTGTGTCCAGGTTGGTTCATCAGGCGCTCTGCTATGGCTGATTTCTCTGGTTGAAGTAGTCTGCAGACAAGAGTCCTTTGTCCCACCCTGGTCATTCCACATTTCCTAGTTCCAACAGACCTCACTACCTCTGAGGATGCTTGCCATAGATGCAGGCGAAACATCAGGAGAGAATGCCTCTAAAACATGGCCATATAGCCCGGAAAAACCTACAACAACCCAGTGATTCCAGCCATGAAAGCCTTCGACAATACATTGAACCATTATAATGAACCTTATAATGGAGTTGTATTTGTGGGGCACCTGAAATTGAGGATATAGCACACATATTATTTGATTGCAAATTGTATCAAAAGGTGAGAGACTTCCACCTTGGTCCATATATCAAACGGACAATGTATTGGGATTCTCACATCAGAACAACATAGTTTATGTGTGGCCAAGGCCCAAAAATAACATATAAAACAGCTCTGTACTTAAGCAAAACAATACGTCTGAGAACCACATATGTAGGGCTGATTGGGGTAAATTGTAGGGGTGATAATGAAATATGATGTATATACTCAGCTTGATCAGTTTATCAGTTTTATCATGTCTTATCATATGTATTTACTAGGGCTGTGCGGTTTCGTTAGTTAATTTCATAATTCGTTATTAATTCGTTATTTTTTGGATAACGAAGCGATATTGAACCATTCAGGAGCAACTAAAAATCGAAACGAATTTTTCAATTCATTTCGTAATTGTTTCGTAATTGTTTCGGAATCGTTTCGAAATCGTTTCGTTATTATTTCCGCATGTCTGGTGCAAGTTTTATAGTTGTTGTTTGTTTTATCAGTGATAAAAAATAAATTATCACACCAACAGTCAACAACAGAGGGAGAGGGAAGCTTCAGAAGTTCCCCCTGTCCCATTTGGAGGTTTTTTTAGCATATTGCGCAATCGCGTCCGCCATTAACGAATCGATTCGAAATTAACGAAATTTCGTAAATAACGAAATTTTGAAATCTCAAAATTTCGGAAGTATTTAGAATTTGGAAACACTAGCGCCCCCTGGAAACGAATCGAGTTTAGAAACAAATTTTTCCGTGGTTACCCAGCCCTACTCTGTACTTAAGCAAAACAATACGTCTGAGAACCACATATGTAGGGCTGATTGGGGGTAAATTGTAGGGGTGATAATGAAATATGATGTATATACTCAACTTGATCAGTTTATCGGTTTTATCAGGTCTTATCATATTACTATTTACTGTATTATTATAAGTGTCTTATTTTAACTTTCTACGTGGAGTCAGGCCTTGTTGTTCTGTTTCTTATTGTGATATGGCCTAAGGGCTAATCAATAAAATTACTACTACTACATTGAACCATTACTTTATTTTCCAGATCACCAGACTGGGCCACAGCAACGCATGGCAGGGGACGGCTGGTAATAAATAAATATGTCAACACTGGTCAATTTGTGCATTTGGGGGGGAAAGACCCACCCACCCACAAGTGCCTTTTTTCCCCTTTTCATTTCAGCAATGCACCAGGTCCTAACCGAAAACCCTTGAAATAACTGCCGGCTCGCTCGTGGCCAATTCTGTGTCACTGCTATGAAATTAGTCCTGGAATTAAATGGCTCAACAGCGCTAAGACATTCCCCAACTCCTCCAGCAAGCAGTCACTCACCTCTGAGGTTAACAGGATAAAGGCTGGATAAAGAAACTACTCATTATGCCTGCTCGACAAAGAAGCAATTATACGACTTTATAAAGTGGTTTCAAATATATTTTGCAAACTAGGACTCAAGACAAATATTAGAGGCAGCAAATTACAGTACTTAGGAGAATTATCACCCGAGTAAAGAGACTCTTAATCTATAAAAAATATCAACAAAAGATGTAAATATGGACTCCTCGATGGGTGGCATATCTCCAAGAAAATATACATCTAATCTCCCAGTGTGTAGCCCATAGTACCTGGGGAGAAGGTTAACAATTCGGAGCTGTTTCCTACAGCTATAGAATATATTTTGATGTAGATTTGCAGATATCGGGGACTTAAAATCTATTATATAATCATAGGGCGAAGGTAAGGAACCCGCGGATGCACTTTTCTTCGGAAAAGAACTACAATGTGGTTTTTTCATTTTAATCAATTTTACACTGGGATTTTAAACAGATTATGCTTTATTCGGCAGCATTCGGTTTTGACGGTATTTTCACTTCCAAGGCTAAAATTGCAGGTTGCATTACATCGTTAAGCGTGCATTGTATATTTTACATGGAGATATATGAAAGCAAGACAATGTGGTAACTCCAACTGCTCAGCTTCTTCTACCTTCATACATTTAGCCAAAGGACAACAATGTAACTTAGGCTGTGTCTGTACTATGGAATTAATGTACTTTCACACCACTTTGACTGGCATTGCTCAATACTATGGAATTATTGGAGTTGTGGTTTGGTGAGCTGGAATGCGTCCAGAGGAGGGTGACTAAAATGATCAAGGGTCTGGAGAACAAGCCCTATGAGGAGCGGCTTCAAGAGCTGGGTATGTTTAGCCTGAAGAAGAGAAGGCTGAGAGGAGACATGATAGCCTTGGATAAATATGTGAGATGAAGCCACAGGGAGGAGGGAGCAAGCTTGTTTTCTGCTTCCCTGGAGACTAGGACGCAATGGAACAATGGCTTCAAACTACAGGAAAGGAGATTCCATCTGAACATTAGGAAGAACTTCCTGGGAGTTGTTCAGCAGTGGAACTCTCTGCCCAGAGTGTGGTGGAGGCTCCTTCTTTGGAAGCTTTGTCCACATGCTTCTTGTGGAGTTCAATGGAAACCACCTACAGACCCACCAAGAAGATCCAACAAATGCTACATTCAGCAAAGGACAAGAGGGATCCTCTCACCTCTGCAGGAGTCTACCGTATCCCATGCAGCTGTGGACAAGTCTACATGGCAATAAGCATTCCAGAATCAAGGAACATGAAAGGCACTGCAGACTACTTTAACCAGAGAAGTCAGCCATAGCAGAGCACCTGAGGAACCAACCTGGACACAGCATATTATTTGAGAACACAGAAATGCTGGACCACTCTCACAACCACCATGTCAGGCTACACAGAGAAGCCATTGAAATCCACAAGAAGCATGTGGACAATTTCAACAGAAAGGAGGAAACCATGAAAATGAACAAAATCTGGCTACCAGCAGCGTTTCTCAACCTGGGGGTCGGGACCCCTGGAGCTTGGAGGGGTCACGAGGGGGTATCAGAGGGGTCGCCAAAGACACAGTATTTTCTGTTGGTCATGGGGGTTCTGTGTGGGAAGTTTGGCCCAATTCTAACCTTGGTAGGGTTCAGATTGTAGGTGAACTATAAATCCAAGTAACTACAACTCCCAGTGTCAAGGTCCATTTTCCCCAAACTCCAGTAGAGTTCACATTTGGGCATATTGATTGTCATGCCAAATTTGGTCCAGGTCCATTATTGTTTGAGTCCACAGTGCTCTCAGGATGTAGGTGAACTACAACTCCAGAACTCAAGGTCAATGCCCATCAAACCCTTCCAGTATGTTCTGTTGGTCATGGGAATTCTGTGTGCCAAGTTTGGTTCAATTCCATCCTTGGTGGAGTTGAGAATGCTCTTTGATTGTAGATGAACTATAAATCCCAGCAACTACAACTCCCAAATGACAAAATCAGTCCTCCACCCAACGCCACCAGTGTTCAAATTTGGGTGTATCGGGTATTTTTGCCAAAATTGGTCCAGTGAATGAAAATATATCCTGCATATTAGATATTTACATTACGCTTCATAACAGCAGCAAAACTACAGTTGTGAAGTAGCAACAAAAATAATATTATGGTTGGGGGTCACCACTACATGAACTGTATTAAGGGGTCACAACATTAGGAAGGTTGAGAACCACTGGGCTACCAGTATTAAAAAACTCAAGAATTACAAAGCAAAACAACAGAGAGTAAACAATCAGGCACATCAAATCACTCCCAACAAAAGATTCCCCTCAGACACTTCCAAGCCATTAAAAGCTAGTCAAGGTGGTCAGTTGAAACATTCACACCTAGCTCCAGCAGACAAAAGTCCTTTGTCCCACCCTGGTCATTCCACAGATATATAAACCCATTTTCCTAGTTCCAACAGACCTCACAACCTCTGAGGATGCTTGCTATAGATGCAGGTGGAAACGTCAGAAGAAAATACCTCTAGAACATGGCCATATAGCCCGGAAAAACCTACAACAACCCACACATCTGAAAGTCAAACCAAAATATATACATACCCATTGTAACCATGTGACGGCGCGAGTGGCACCACCCATGTATAGAACTGTTAGTTGCAAGATTTAAACTGTTGTATTATGCTTAATCCTGCCCCTTTTACCATGTTTATGTACAGTTGTATGGATTGGTTGCTTGTAGCTGTCAATCAYTTGCTTGTAGCTGTCAATCAGTACTGTTTTGGCTCCACCTCTTCRTGSAYGYGYGGYGAYCTTSBTTTRCTTCTTCYTTCTGCCWTSAGAGMTCBTGCCATATGGACGTGAGTAAGAGACTTGTTTCTTAAAGACCCTGATTTAAGTTACTTCTTAACACCAGTTCTGAGGTTTTTTACCCCTGGGACTCATGCTTTATGTCCAGATCGTCCTGGACAATTATTGAGGAGACCCAGGCGCCTTCAAGCCGGTTCTTTTGGCACCAGAGGAAGATCCTGAATCTTCAAAACATAGGCCATCTGAACTGGGGTTGTGGTTTGCTCCGGCATTCACAGCCATTGAGGAAAGAGGAAAATTGGTGAGTCTTCTCAGCTTCAAACCCCTTGGACCCAGGACTAACTGAGACTGTAACGTGTTTTCTTTCACCCCTCTAAAGTTTTACAGCTCATTGCTTTGAAGAAATGACTTTGTGATAAATAAAACTTATTTTGAGCTATTTACAGCGTTTTGGGTTTTTGGGAGTTCCAGTTTCCTAAAGGAGGGCAAGAAGCAATCCCTTGAGGGAAAGATGCCACGTCCATCCCTCCTTCATTAAGACTAATAGCCCCCAAGCGCCACGGCACAAACCAGCTACTTATAGTTTAAAACAGTATTTTAGCTTCATTTAGCATAACCAAGTGTTCCAGTCCTTTGAATTTCATTGCACTCTATATCGATTACCGTAAATGTCTTTGCACACATTTTCCTTTCCTAGATCAGTCTTCCTATCCCGGGCATTTAAAACAATGACCAATATTAACAGATGGCTGTACCTGTACATTAGAGCTCCTCAGTGGGACTTCTCACTTCTGGTGGTCATTTCTTCTCCTCCGTCGTCAATACGCAATACAAGAATGGTCCGGGCCTTTTCCGTTTGTCTGAAAAGAATATGATATGCATTGGAACTCTGTCTACATCTCAAGATTTTGCTTTTTAAAACCTATCTGCCTTCTAACATTTATGGAGTACATTTTATTCTTGGAGCTTGCTAAGGAGATAAAAGCTTCTGTATTGCACCACACAGCCATAAATGTTGAGAAATTATTTTAATTTCACATTCTTTATATAAATGACATAGCACACCACAAAATCAATAGAGAGAAGGTTTGGCTAAGATTTTTATCATATTTATTTATCAATTTTTTTAAAATATCCATATGCACTAAAAACAATTCTTGTTTCTAACAATTCCAGATTAACTGTACTAGGCTTGGCAGTTCATAAAAATACACAAATAAAGATAAAAACACACGCAAACACATAAGTAAAACATATAAGGATTTGTTGTTTAAATGCAATTAAAGTGCATTGGTACCTCTAGAAAAGGTTTTTATACATTTAAATGCATTTTACAGGTTTAAATGAAATTAAAATGCATAGATACATCTAGAAAATATTTTGACATGTTTAAATGAAATTAAAATGCATAGATACATCTAGAAAAATATTTTTGACATGTTTAAATGCAATTAAAGTGCATAGGTACCTCTAGAAAAAGGTTTTTACATGTTTAAATGTAATTAAAATGCATAGATACCTCTACAAAAATATTTTTACATGTTAAATGCAATTAAAGTGCATAGGTACCTCTAGAAAAAAGGTTTTTACATGTTTAAATGCAATTAAAGTGCATAGGTACCTCTAGAAAAAAGTTTTTACATGTTTAAATGCAATCAAAGTGCATAGGTACCTCTAGAAAAATATTTTTGACATGTTTAAATGCAATTAAAGTGCATAGGTACTTCTAGAAAAATGTTTTTACATGTTTAAATGCAATTAAAGTGCATAGGTACCTCTAGAAAAATATTTTTGACATGTTTAAATGCAATTAAAGTGCATAGGTACTTCTAGAAAAAAGTTTTTACATGTTTAAATGCAATTAAAGTACATAAGGACCTCTAGAAAAATATTTGTTGACATCTTGATACTCATTTTTGCATTTCTGTTTTTCATATTGTGATTCAATGTTTCAACATTTTATCTCGTGCATTTGGCCCGCCCTTTCTGTTTGATTTTGTTATGTTTTCACTATTTATTTTATTTTATTTTGTTACTTTATGTATTTTGTTTTGATGTAATTTTTCTTTTCTTTTGTGTCTAACTTTGCTGTGTTATTTTTGGGCTTTGGTCACATGTTAGCTGCCCCGAGTCCCCGATGGTGGTGGGGTATAAATAAAGTTTATTATTATTATTACTAGCTCTACCCGCCACGCGTTGCTGTGGCCAACCTTTTCTTCTTTCTTTTCCTCCTTCCTTCCCATTATTTCTTTCGTTCTCTCCTTTCTTCCTTTCTTCTTTTCCTCTTCCCTTCCTCCCCCCCTTTTCATTCCCTTTACCTTTCTCTCCTTTCTTCCTTCTCTACCTATTTTTGGAATGCAACTCCCAGCAGTCCTTCTGATCAATGTATCTATCTATCTCTGTCTCATCTCTCTATCTGGAGGATTGCTGGGAGTTGCAGTCCAGGAATAGGAAATTGGAAATATGCCGGGATTGGAATGCGCTCAAAAAATCCAAGGAGAAAAAAGCTTGCATCTTGGAAGCAGTGCATTTGGATCATCCTCCTCTCCTAAAGGGCCTGGTCTAGGGGATGCTGGGAGCTGTAGTCCAAAAGAGAGTGTGGATAAGCTATTGTGTGTTTTGTTTGCCAGGGAGAGTAGTTTTTGTGCATGCGCTGTAGCTTCTTTTTGCTTTTTTGGCTTTTTAAGTCCCTTCTGCTGTGTTTTTCCTTGTTTTTATGAGTGATGGTCATTCATTGGCCTGAGAGGTGTCTTGTGTCCAAATTTGGTGTCAATTCGTCCAGTGGTTTTTGAGTTCTGTTAATCCCACAAACTAACATTACATTTTTATTTATATAGATGATGATCATGATCATGATGATGATGATTATTATTATTATTACTCAACAATTGAGAATGAAAAGTCCTCTTCCCGATTCAGATCTAGTTCTGGAAAATGACAGATTTATATTGCAATCAAAAAAGGGCTTTGCAACATATTTTTCTAGCTGTACCCGCCACACGTTTCTGTGGCCAACTTTTCCTGCCTCTTTCTCTCCTTCTTTCCCTCCTTCCCTTTTTTTCTTTCCCTCCCTCCTTCCTTCTTTCTCTACCTCTTTCCTAGTTCCCTATTTCTTTTTCTTCCCTTTCTCTTTCTTCCTTCTCTGCCTCTTTCTTTCCTTCCTTTGCTTTTTGCTTCCATCGTTCTTTTTGTCTTTCCTTCACTCCCTCTTTCCTTCCTTTCCTTTTTTCTTTCCTTCTCTCCTTCCTTCTTTCTCTACCTCTTTCTTTCCATCCCTTCTCTTTTTGCTTCCATCTTTCCTTCTTTCCTTCCTTCCTTCCTTCCTCTTTTCCTCTTCCTCTTTTCCCCTTCTTCCCTCCCTCTTCCTTCCCTTTTTCTGTATGTCATTTATCTTTTTGTCATTTATCTTTTGGGGGGTTTTTAAGTCCTTTCCACTGTTTTTTGGGGGGAGGTTATGAGTAATGGACACACATTGGTCTGTTAGGAGTGTTGTGTCCAAATTTCGTGTCATTTCGTCCAGTGGTTTTTGAGTTATGTTAATCCCACAAACGAACATTACATTTTTATTTATATAGACTAGCCGCCTCCTGCCATATGGGGGTTCTGGGAGGTTTGGTCCAATTCTATTGTTGGTGGGGTTCAGAATGCTCTTTGATTATAGGTGAGCTATAAATCCCAGCAACTACCATTACCAAATGTCAAGGTCTATTTTCCCCTAAATCCACCAGGTTCATATTTGAGCATTGAGAATTTGTGGCAAGTTTGGTCCAGATCCATCATTGTTTGAAGTCCACAGTGATCTCTGGATGTAGGTGAACTATAACTCCAAAATCAAAGGACACTGCCCACCAAACCCTTCCAGTATTTTTCTGTTGGTCATGGGAGAACTGTGTGCAAAGTTTGGTTCAATTCCATCATTGGTGGGGTTTAGAATGCTCTTTGATTGTAGGTGAACTATAAATCCTCCCAAACCTGCTCTATGCCTGCAAAACGTGGACTGTCTACAGACATCACATGCAACTCCTGGAACGATTCCATCAGCACTGCCTCCAGAAAATCCTGCAAATCTCTTGGGAAGACAGGCAGACAAACGTCAGCGTGCTGGAAGAAGCAAAGACCACCAGCATTGAAACGATGGTCCTCCGCCATCAAATCCGCTGGACCAGCCACGTAGTCCAGATGCTCGACCACTGTCTCCGAAAGCAGTTGCTCTACTCCGAACTCAAAAACGGAAAACGGAATGTTGGTGGGCAGGGAAAGAGATTGAAAGATGGACTCAAAGCCAACCTTAAGAACTCTGGCATAGACACTGAGAACTGGGAAGCCCTGGCCCTTGAGCGCTCCAGCTGGAGGTCAGCTGTGACCAGCAGTGCTGCAGAATTTGAAGAGGCACAAATGGAGGGTGAAAGGGAGAAGCTTGCCAAGAGGAAGTTGTGTCAAGCCAACTCCGACCGAGACCACCTTCCACCTGGAAACCAATGCCCTCACTGCGGAAGAAGATGCAGGTCAAGAATAGGGCTCCACAGCCACATACGGACCCACAAGAACACTGGAAGACAATCCTCCTCGGAAAACGAGGGATCACCTAAGTAAGTTGTTTGTAGGTGAACTATAAATCCCAGCAACTACAACTCCCAAATGACAAAATAAAAAAAAAATAGTGAAGGACATACATTGGGTTGTTAGGTGTCTTGTGTCCAAATTTGGTGTCAATTCGTCCAGTGGTTTTTGAGTTCTGTTAATCCCACAAACGAACATTACATTTTTATTTATATAGACTAGCCGTCCCTTGCCATGCGTTGCTGTGGACCACATGGGGGTTCTGTGTGGGAGGTTTGGCCCAATTCTATCATTGTAGGTGCACTATAAATCCCAGCAACTACAACTCCCAAATGAGAAAATCAATTATTTTGAGTGAAGGACATACATTGGGTTATTAGGTATCTTGTGTCCAAATTTGGGGTCAATTCATCCAGTGGTTTTTGAGTTCGGTTAATCCCACAAACGAACATTACATTTTTATTTATATAGATGAGGAGGATTATTATTATTATTATTATTATTATTATTATTATTATTATTATTCAACAACAATTGAGAATGAAGAGTCCCCTTCCCAATTCAGATCTAGTTCTGGAAAATGACAGGTTTATATTGCAATTGAACAGGATCTTACAACATATTTTTCTTAGTTTTGTCCTCATTATAAAAGTATGAGTATAACATATATGCTGTACTTGACTTGCAGGAATAGCTTAGCTGCAAATGAGAAAACTCACAATCAAAACAAAATCCTTCCACTTACCATTTTAAAGGCAGCCTCCTCCTCTTCCCGGTACCAGGGCGGAAGAGAGGAAAGGTCAAATCTACACGACAGACTTCTCACACCGAAGGATTTCTCTCCCATGTTAATGCACCTCAGATCAAGCCTGCAGGAGTGAAAATAATAAATTTAGGAAAACAAGCAAAATGACCCTACTGGTTGGTTGGTTTCCTAGATATCATCTACATATTTTAGAAACGTACAACCTTCTAATAGAAATGAATAAACTACTCAACCATAAAGTTGCTATAGAAGATATTCTTGTTCTGATTGGAAAGGGCATCTGCTATCTGCAATATTGATAATACTTTTCAAATTTCATCTGCTTTTGTTTGCATTCTGAGTCGTCTGTTTAAACACACTGGGAATAATAATGAATCCCGGCATTATCTCCACTTTTTCAAGGCCGAACATATAACTTTATCACAAAAATAATTAAAATTCTTTGGCACTCTTGTATCTTTTCCATTAAATGTTATCAAGCAGTGACAATAAACTAACATCAGTCCAAGGCTGCCCATATGCTGCTTTTTAAAAGAATGCATTTGTCCCAGGGTGAGATACATGAATTTTGTGTTTACAGGGTCAAACAATCTGAAGTTTTTTACAATGTTAGGAGCATAAATCCAGCCTCTCACACATGCACACATCCAAGGATCATTAGGTAAAGCTGGAATAAGGATAAGATGGCTTGTTAAAACGGCTCTTAATAGACAAATCTTGGCCACTCGTAACTCAGGGTGCCGCACATGTAAACGTCTGGCACATTGTCACACCACAACTCCCCCCACCCAAACACACACTTTTGCCTTTACATAGGAAATACATATCATCAAAATTTTGTCTTCAGTTCTGGGATTCAGTCCTGAAGTGTCCAAATAATTTACTACCTTTGAGCATGGGCAGAGTAGCTTTTTTTCTCTTCCAGGAAAGCAAACGCTCACATACATTTGGTGTTCAGAAAATGGGTGCACAGTCCCAAACCCATAGAATCTTTTCTGTCTTGAACCCCAACAGTTTTTATTGACTTTTATTAATTTATTTACAGTATTTATATTCTGTCCTTCTCACCCCGCAGGGGACTCAGGGCGGATTACAGTGTACATATACATGGTAAACATTCAATGCCATAGACTAGTGATGGGCAACCTTTTGAGCTTGGTATGTCAAAATTTGCCAAAAGCCTGAGCATAACTTGGGTGATCACTTTGAGAGAGAAAAAAAACATAATTTTGCAATATTTATAGTTTAAATAAGAAAACATGTATAATCCGTGCTGAGTTATGGAGTGAACAATGCTCAGATGTGCAGATGTTAAATTTGTAGAGGCTTTTACAAATTTAAGGATGGAATTAGATTGGCTCTTAAAAGGTATATTTCTCTGTATGTGGCCGCATGTGTCTGCATGTCATCAAAAATAGCCATGCGTGTCAGTGCTGACGCACGTGTCATAGGTTCACCATCACGGTCATAGACACACAACATATATAGACAGATACACAGAAGCTATTTAACATTCCAGCTTTTTCATGAGGGTATTATGGCCACCAGGGGAGCTGTTGCTTCACTGTACATTTGTGACACTGATGAAGTACTTCCTCATTCTTTGCATGCTTGCTGGAGATTTTTATGGCGTCATAAATTAGCCTTCCCACACAAGGTGGTACCTAAATTTCCTACTTGACAGATGCAACTGTCTTTCGGGCTGCAAAGGTCAACAGCAAACTACAGAGTAGCTTTCTTCTCTTCCAGGAAAGCAGAATGGACGCCCAATCCCAAAACCATAGAATCTTTTCTGTCTTGAACCCCAACAGTTTTTATTGACTTTTATTTATTTATTTACAGTATTTATATTCTGTCCTTCTCACCCCGCAGGGGACTCAGGGCGGATTACAGTGTACATATACATGGTAAACATTCAATGCCACAGACACACAACATATATAGACAGACACACAGAGGCTATTTAACATTCCAGCTTTTTCATGAGGATATTCTGGCCACCAGGGGAGCTGTCGCTTCACTGTCCATTTGTGACACTGATGAAGTACTTCCTCATTCTTTGCATGCTTGCTGGAGATTTTTATGGCGTCATAAATTAGCCTTCCCACACAAGGTGGTACCTAAATTTCCTACTTGACAGATGCAACTGTCTTTCGGGCTGCAAAGTTCAACAGCAAACTACAGAGTAGCTTTCTTCTCTTCCAGGAAAGCAGAATGGACGCCCAATCCCAAACCATAGAATCTTTTCTGTCTTGAACCCCAACAGTTTTTATTGACTTTTATTTATTTATTTACAGTATTTATATTCTGTCCTTCTCACCCCGTAGGGGACTCAGGGCGGATTACAGTGTACATATACATGGTAAACATTCAATGCCACAGACACACAACATATATAGACAGACACACAGAGGGTATTTAACATTCCAGCTTTTTCACGAGGGTATTCTGGCCACCGGGGGAGCTATCGCTTCACTGTCCATTTTTGACACTGATGAAGTACTTCCTCATTCTTTGCATGCTTGCTGGAGTTTTTTATGGGGTCATAAATTAGCCTCCCCACATAAGTAGTACCTTAATTTCCTACTTGACAGATGTAACTGTCTTTCGGGCTGCAAAGGTCAACAGCAAGCTACAGAGTAGCTTTCTTCTCTTCCAGGAAAGCAAACGCTCACATACATTTAGTGTTCGGAAAACGGATGCCCAGTCCAAAAACCATAGAATCTTTTCTGTCTTGAACCCCAACAGTTTTTATTGACGTTTATTTATTTTTCTACAGTATTTATATTCTGCCCTTCTCACCCTGCAGGGGACTCAGGGTGGATTACAATGTACATATACATGGCAAACATTCAATGCCATAGACACACAACACATATAGACAGATACACAGAGGCTATTTAATATTCCAGCTTTTTCATGAGGGTATTCTGGCCACCAGGGGAGCTATCGCTTCACCGTCCATTTTTGACACTGATGAAGTACTTCCTCATTCTTTGCATGCTTCCTGGAGATTTTTATTGTATCGTAAATTAGCCTCCCCACATAAATGGTACCTAAATTTCCTACTTGACAGATGCAACTGTCTTTCGGGCTGCAAAGGTCAACAGCAAACTACAGAGTAGCTTTCTTCTCTTCCAGGAAAGCAAAATGGGTGCCCAGTCCAAAAACCATAGAATCTTTTCTGTCCTGAACCCCAACAGTTTTTATTGACATTTTATTTATTTATTTACAGTATTTATATTCCGCCCTTCTCACCCTGCAGGGGACTCAGGGAGGATTACAATGTACATATACATGGCAAACATTCAATGCCATAGACACACGACATATATAGACAGACACACAGAGGCTATTTAACATTCCAGTTTTTTTATGAGGGTTTTCTGGCCATAAAACCCTTTATGAGGGTTTTCTGGCTGTCACTTCACTGTCCATTTGTGACACTGATGAAGTACTTCCTCATTCTTTGCATGCTTGCTGGAGATTTTTATGGCCTCGTAAATTAGCCTCCCCACGTAAGTGGTACCTAAATCTCCTACTTGACAGATGTAACTGTCTTTCCAGCTGCAAAGTTTGACAGCAAGCTACACAAATTGGTTGGAAGCTCACTCCGACCCAGGCTGGCTTCGAACTCACGACCTTTTAGTCAGTAGTGATCTTACTGCAGCTGACTCCCAGCCAGCTGTGCCACAGTGAATTTCCCATTGTTATAGCACGATGCTAGACATGTCTATGGAGCTCAATGAGATTTACTACCAGGTAAGGGTATAAAGGAGGACTAGTAGAATGTCAGGCATTATATTTGAATACTGGTAATTCCTTTTTTAAAATGTGGAATGAGTTCTTTGGAAATGTACTGTTACAGCAATAGTTGTTTAGAGAGGCAATGGAATGTAGACTATCGGACTATAATTCAGCCATGAAAACTTACTGTGGAAGTCACACTTTCTCAGCTTCAAAGGCAGGCAAATCTCAACAAATCTTGCCTAGAAAACCCCACAATACTTCAGAGCCGCCATAAGTCAGAAAGGACATGAAATCACAAAACAACAACAGGAAGTAGCTGTTTGTGTTCACATTCAAAAGTCAAAGCTAGGCAGTGCTTATTATTATTATTATTATTATTATTATTATTATTATTATTATTATTATGGGATTTTGTGATATGAAATACAGCATATAGATCTCATTTGCTGTGACATACTGTGTTTTCGTGTCAGAATAATAATAATAATAATAATAATAATAATAATAATAATAAAGAAAAATCATGGCTGTGGCTCACAAATGGGACTTTGAAAAAGGAGACAAAGAAGGGCCTGATTCTGGCAGTCCAAGAACAAGCCATTAGAACCAATGCCATCAGAGCCAGAATTGAAAAGTTGATGACAGATCGCAAGTGTAGGCTCTGCAAGGAAGCAGATGAAACAATAGATCCCATCCTCGGCTGCTGCAAGAAGATCGTGCAGACAGACTACAAGCAGAGACACAACTCCGTTGCTCAGGTGATTCATTGGAACTTGTGCCATCTGCCTGCGACAAAGAACTGGTGGGATCACAATAGCTGCAAACTAAAACTCAAAGTCCAAAACAATGTACTTTGTGCTCAATTAATTTAGCAGAAAGGGAAGGCAAGGGAGAGTTGAGTCTCACCCTTCTCTGCAGATTGCAGTCTCTCCTAACTTGCCTGCTCTTCCTTATTAATCATTTTTGCCATCTTGACCACAGTCTTACATTGATACACTTCATGAATCACAACTCTTATCTGTTGGTGAGTTTTGTTAATGGGTTTCCTTGGTTATTTTGCCAGTGAGGTAAGAGCCTCAATACACCAGTGCTGGTACGGCTGTACCAGGAGCTCCAACTTCTTTTCCTTTCTATTGAGTGATTGCATGTATGCCAGAGTTCCATGCATTTTGCAATAAGGTGGCTTCCCTTGGTTTGCAATCATAGGGCCAATGACCCATCAATTATCACTGTGTTCTTTAGTTCCGACCCTTTTTCTGGGTTAAGGAAGGGAAAGGGGGACCTCTAGTTCAGTTCACATGGAGAAGCCTTTTGTACAGGACGTGTGTCAGGTTTTACAATGAATTGTAATGTAATATAGCTGAGTCATGCACTGCTAATAGGCTTCTATTGGAAATGCTGAGTCATGCATTAACTGTATATAGGAAATCATTTGGGGAATGTGTTCTGGCCTAGTCCAGGTGATTGTGAATGATGCAATCCTGGGTTTGAGTTAAGTCAATGAGTTGGGAACCAATCAGAGATTGCTATGTGTAAAGGTACAGAATTGTATATAAGGAAGTCATGTACAGTGTATTCTCCCTCCTTGTGCTGTGATGCTGTTTGCCGAAGGCTCTGTGTAATTTATTAAAGGAACCTGTCTGCTAAGACAAGATATAACCGTGTGCTGTGGTAAGTTTGTAGTGTCATCTAGATTGGAGGGGAAAACAATAGTAAAACTGACAATGGCCGGGCATGTGCTCAAGTGCCTGTGGAGAGTTCCAGAGTGACTGCGGTTTGTGGGAGCAGTTGACTGAAAATACTGTGCAGGAAGAATCTACTGGAAAGCGCTGAAGTTGTGCACCTGATCTGCTGCTGGATTGTGAGATAAAGCGTGACAGGTTATGGGCCCAGGACGTGAATCAGTTCCACCTGTAGAAAGCTTCGTCTTTTACAGTTTTGCTGGGGGGATCCAGTCCCACAGCTCTACAGAGAACTACAGCATAGCCTTTGTTGGGGAATTTAGTTCCACAACTCTACAGCCAGCCTTTGCTGGGAATTGAAAGCCTTCTTTCCTCTTGGAAATCTACTAAAGGACTCTGTTTGGTAAGAACCATTTGCGGCAGCCATAAAGCAATTTGGACCGGGTGTAGGGGCCCATGCCAGCAGAGCTTAAGTCAGATTGCCCAGGGAGGGGTCAAGGATTTCCCTTGTAGAAGGAAGAAACAGTTTATGAAGAAAGTTGCCTGTCCCTTGTGGACAAGATTTAAGCAAGCCACCAGTTGATTCAAAGCCTTGAAGTATTTGTTTGATTTATTGAAGATTTAAGCAACAATAAAAACTTTGTTGAACTTTCTAAGTCTTTAAAAGAACTTTGTGTGGGGAAATCCGAAAGGCCTCACAGCCGAGGCACCCCCAGCATCCCGTTGGGCATTCAGAAGACACATCCTGTCTACAGATTCTTTCACAGGCCCAGCGCGTGACAGCACAAGTGCATTCTTGAATATTGGAAGCTACCAGGCATGTCTTCTTATCTTTGTAAGACAAGGAAAGACAAGAGCCTCATCCAAACAGTTCCAACCTAAATTTAGGCAATAGGAAACTACATAAAGGAAGTAGACATGAAGGAATGGTTTCAGGTCATCCGAAAAACACATGCTTTCCTTGCAAAAGAGCTCTTGTTTTCAACACTAGTACCACACTGAAACTATTATACAATGCTAACTCTCAAAGTTAGCAAAACTATCGCATGTCATGAACCTAAACCTGTTCAACTTACTTCAGTACAGGCTACTGCATAATAATATGCGAACTTTACTAAGCAAATAAATAGTGCTGGCTTACTGAACTAATCCATCAGTATAATTGAAGAACTCATTCCAGGGAATATACCCATATGAAGGGAAAAAACATTAAAGAAATATTAGATTTTCTGGCTTTTTAGGTTTTTTAAACTCTCTCAGTAATCAGAGGCAAAATTCCTACCGTCCTGCATTTCATGTGGAATGCTTAAGCAAGAAATCCATAACTTTTAATATGATGAGATTGTCCTGCTTGAGGAGATGGATTTCTTCCAATATCCTTGCTAACAAACAAGCTCAGTTCCTTGTATCAGCACTTTTCCGTTTTCTATTCTACAACGCTTGTGTTCTTCGTTTAGAAGTCATACATAGCTCAGTATTTTAAAATTACCTTTAAAATGACAGATAGATAGATAGATAGATAGATAGATAGATAGATATGGAAAACAGGCAGCAGGTACCATAACAGGAAAATCTCAAAATTACAAATGCTTGGAGAAGAGAGGCTACCACAATATCAACATCACCACCATTTCTCCATCATCTCTCACCTGTAGAATTTGCCACTAAGGACCAGAGGGATAAAAAGATTTGAAAAATTTTTGAAGAATGGGGGAAAAGGATGATTTTCAAGTGGCAAGAAACCCTGATGAAAAGAATCTTAGACTGATGAGAATCTTCACAGGTTGGGACTAATTCTGCACAAAATTTGCATTTGAGTGCTGTGCATGAAAACAAAAACAAAAAACATTTTCTGCACTGAAAATAAATTGTTTGAAGAATAGGGGAAAAGGATGTTTTTCAAGTGACAAAAAACCCTGATGAGAAGAATCTCGGACTGATAATAATCTTCACAGATTGGGACTTATTCTGCACTAAATTTACATTTGGGTGCTTTGCATGAAAACCAAAAAAATTCTGCACTGAAAATAAATTGTTTGAAGATTGGGGAAAGGATGTTTTTCAAGGGGCAAAAAACCCTGATGAGAATAATCTCAGACTGATGGGAATCTTCACAGGTTGGGACTTATTCTGCACAAAATTTGCATTTGAGTGCTTTGCATGAAAACAAAAAAAAATTCTGCACAGAAAATAAATTGTTTGAAGATTGGGGAAAGGATGTTTTTCAAGTGGCAAGAAACCCTGATGAAAAGAATATTGGACTAATAATAATCTTCACAGGTTGGGACTTATTCTGCACAAAATTTGCATTTGAGTGCTGTGCATGAAAACAAAACAAAAAAAACATTTTCTGCACTGAAAATAAATTGTTTGAAGATTGGGGAAAGGATGTTTTTCAAGTGGCAAGAAACCCTGATGAGAAGAATCTCGGACTGATGAGAATCTTCACAGGGTGGGACTTATTCTGCACTAAATTTGCACTTGGGTGCTTTGCGTGAAAACAAATTTTTTTGCACGGAAAATAATATACACACACACATACATACATACACACACACACATACATATATATACATAATTATATATATCTATATATACACACTCTCTCTCTCTCTCTCTCTCTCTATATATATATATATATATACTGCACGGAAAATAATATTTCAACTCAGGAATCTAAATTTCTGTACAGAAAATGCATGCATTTTGCAAGTGATAAATAAGCACACAAAAAAGGATATTCTGCTCAGAAGATGGTACTTTCTGCATAGGAATTAATGACAAGAAAGAGTAAGTGTATAACATAAGTACGACAATACTATATTTGGGGGCTTTGCGTGGAAAAAAAACATTGTCTGCACGCAAAATAATATTTTATCTCAGGAATATAAATTCCTGCACAGAAAAAACATGCATTTTGCAAATGATAAATGAGCATAAAAAGGATATTCTGCCCAGAAGATGGTTTTTTCTGCATAGGAATTAATGACCAAATGACAAAAAAGAGGAAGAATGAGTGTATAAAATAAGTATGACAATACTTAATCCTATACACAGTCTCTCTCTTTACAAAAAAAAAAAGCCTTCTCTGTTTCAAGAACTTGCTAAATAAGAATGCGTCACTTTTCACCTCCATTCTCAAGTAACACTAATACAGGCCCTTGTCAGAGGATGTAATAGTAAGAGCAGACAAGAGTTTATTTTTATAACTCACAGAACAGCTACTGGTGAGTTTCCATAAATGACTTTACATGTGGGATCCCCTTCCGATGTTCCTCCCTCTCGCGCCTCATTCAGAATTTTAGACCTCTGGCATTCTAATATCAACTAAAAGATGGCAATTACTTATGCTTTTAAAGCAGGAGTTCAGTATAAATATCCTTATCTTTCCTTCAAGGTTGACTAAAGGCAATAATTTCTTGGCCTTGTGCAAACTGTTATTTTCCTGCTCCCCTCTGACCCATCTCAACCCTGAAGGGAGGCGGGAGTCCAACTGGATCCCTGGGATTTCCTCGTGTCTCTGGCACGGAGCCATTGAAAACACAGGGCTCTTGAGGAGACTGGCGAGATGTGGATTGCTCTTCCAGCCTCTGACAATCTCTACCAACACCCTAAGGAGACAGAAAAAAAAAATGAAGAGTAATGATTTTACAAAAAACTTCCTTTAGCCAAAAAACCCAGATAAACATGCCAGATCTCTGGCTTTTTATTACACGCTTCTGTTGCCTTCGGGAGCACATTGCCTGAAGGTGATGTTACACTTAAGGAAGATGTGAAGATCTCATAATTTAAGATAATTCATAGAAAGCTCATATTAAATTAAACAGAGATGACCCAGGAATTAATAATAGACAGTGTATTTGGAGGTGGTGGATAATAGAAATGAAATAGCTAGCTTCCAAAGAAAAGCACCAAGTGAAGAGTTGTCATAAGGTGGAGTTAGCAGAGAGTGTTTGAGGACCGGGACATCCGTAGGGATACCAAGGTGCTTGTTTATAAAGCTATTGTCCTCCCAACCCTGCTATACGCCTGCGAAATGTGGACTGTCTACAGACGTCACATGCAACTCCTGGAACAATTCCATCAATGCTGCCTCCGGAAAATCCTGCAAATCTCTTGGGAAAACAGGCAGACAAACATCAGTGTGCTGGAAGAAGCAAAGACCACCAGCACTGAAGCGATGGTCCTCTGCCATCAACTCCACTGGACTGGCCACATTGTCCRGATGCCTGACCACCATTTCCCAAAGCAGTTGCTCTATTTCAGACTCAAGAACGGGAAATGGAATGTGGGTTGGCAGGAAAAGAGATTTAAATACCTGCTTAGAGCCAACCTTAAAACTCTGGCGTAGACACTGAGAACTGGGAAGCCCTGCCTCTTGAGCRCTCCAGCTGGAGGTCAGCTGTGACCAGCAGTGCTGTAGAATTTGAAGAGGCACGAATGGAGGGCGAAAGAGAGAAACGTGCCAAGACGAAGGCGCGTCAACCCAACCCCGACCAAGACTGCCTTCCACCTGGAAACCAATGCCCTCACTGCGGAAGGGAGAACATGCAGGTCAATAATAGGGCTCCACAGTCACCTACGGACCACCAGAACACTGATCTTGGAAGACTATCCTACTCGGACAATGAGAGATCACCTAAGTAAGTACATGCACAGCACAGGTCCTTCTTATAGCAACACCAGAGGCATTCCAAGTGGCCAGCTACTGGTCAAAGGGCATTTAATAGAATACCGAGTTTTCAAACTTTTGGGATATATATATATACACACACACACAATACAACTGTTTGGTTCGCTCCTGAATCGATAAATAAATAAATAAATAAATAAATAAATAAATAAGCAATTTGATATCACTTTTAACTGTAAAGTTTCCATCCAATGGAATTTTGGAAATTGTAATTTGGGGAGGTACTACATTTCCCTGCTGCAAAAAAATAAATAAATAAAATCCATCATCAGACCTCTCTAACAAAGATTTTCAAGGACCATAGTGCAGACATATCTGTGGATCTAAAAACCAACTCAAGGCTTGATGCCTGGACAGAATGTGCATCTTGCCATGATTGTATGAATTCCATCAAGACAGACATTTCAAGAGTGCCAGATTCTTGACTTCTTAATAGTACTCTTTTGCGACACTGAATTCATTGCTCCACTGAGCTTCTACTCATGAAGTTCCTCCTGATTTATGCAGACATAAATGTCATAATTTGGTTTATGAGTTAGGAGTTGTGTATTTTTGAGAATCTAGCAGAAGTTTCCTTCCAGGTCAATTTATTAAAGCATTCTGAGGCAAGTTCTCAGAATAGCCAAAGAGCCAATGCCAAGAGAAACCTGGCCCAACATGAACAAGGGGATTGGGAAAGAGTAAATGTCTGAAAGAGCAATTTGTGACTAGTATTATTATGTGCAAGGCCACATAATAATAATAATATTAATAATAATAATAATCCCAAATGTAGACTCTGCAAGGAAACAGATGAAACAATAGATCACATCCTCAGCTGCTGCAAGAAGATCGCGCAGACAGACTCCAAGCAGAAGCACAACACTGTTGCTCAGATGTAATAATAATAATAAATAGACAAAATAATAAATTTAATAATAATAGAGTAAAGTAATGTAAATGTAATAATAATAATAATAATAATAATAACAGAATAAAACAACAACAACAACAAAACAACAACATGACTGTGGCTCACAAATGGAACTTTGAAAAAGGAGACGAAGAGCCTGATTCCGGCAGCCCAAGAACAAGCCATTAGAACCAATGCCAGAATTGGTTCTAATGGCCAGAATTGAAAAGTCGACAACAGATCCCAAGTGTAGACTCTGGAAGGAAGCAGATGAAACAATAGATCACATCCTCAGCTGCTGCAAGAAGATTGCACAGATAGACTACAAGCAGAGGCACAACACCATTGCTCAGGTGATTCATTGGAGCTTGTGCCACAAACACCATCTGCTTGCGACAAAGAACTGGTGGGATCACAAGCTGGAAAAAGTTACAGAGAATGAACACGTCAAACTACGCTGGGACTTCTAAATTCAGACAGACAGAGTTTTGGAGCATAATACTCCTGACCTCACAATCGTGTTAAAAAGCAAAGTATGGATTGTCGATGTTGCAATCCCAGGTGACAGCAGGATTGAAGAAAAACAACTGCAAAAGCTGGCAAAATATGAGGATTTAAAGATTGAACTGCAAAGACTCTGGCACAAGCCAGTCAAGGGGTGATGGGCACACTGGGTGCAGTGCCTCAAGACCTTGGCCTGCACTTAAACACAATCGGTGCTGACAAGATTACCATCTGCCAGCTGCAAAAGGCCACCTTACTGGGATCTGCACGCATTATTCACCTATACATCACATAGTCCTAGACACTTGGGAAGTGTCCAACATGTCATAGAATCAGAGAATCAAAGAGTTGGAAGAGACCTCATGGGCCATCCAGTCCAACCCCATTCTGCCAAGAAGCAGGAATACTGCATTCAAATCAATCCAATTCAACAGCCAGCAGAGTGATCTTGTCTGCTGTGGACTCACCTTGTTGTGATGATGATAATAATAATAATAATAATAATAATTATTATTATTATTATTATTATTATTATTTCTTGCCCGCCTCTCCTCATGGCTCGAGGCAGGTTACATTAATCTAAAACATTCTTTAAAATACACAAATTCAAGTATATTTCCACAAAATACATATTAAAGAGATAGGTCTTCACTTGTGTCTTAAACTGCTTTATATACAATAGGGTCTCGCTTTTTCAACATAAATAGGCCGACTGAAAGTTGGATAAAGCAAAAATGTTGGATCATAAGGAGGAATTAAGGAAAAGCCTATTAAATGTCAAATTATGTTAGGTAAAGGTAAAGGTAAAGATTGTCCCCTGACATTAAGTCCAGTCATGTATGACTCTGGGGTGTGGTGCTCTTCTCCATTTCTAAGCCGAAGAGCCAGCGTTGTCCATAGACACCTCCAAGGTCATGTGGCCAGCATGACCGCATGGAGCGCTGTTACCTTCCCGCCGGAGCGGTACCTATTGATCTACTCACATTTGCATGTTTTCGAACTGCTAGGTTGGCAGAAGCTAGGGCTGACAGTGGAAGCTCACGCCGCTCCCTGGAATCAAACCTGCGACCTTTTGGTCAACAAGCTCAGCAGCTCAGTGCTTTAACCCACTGCGCCACCGCATGTTATGATCTACAAATTAAGCACCAAAACATCATGTTTTACAACTAACCGACCAAAAAAGCAGTTCAATATATGGTAATGTTGTGTAATAATTACTGTATTTACGAATTTGGCACCAAAACATCGCAATGTATTGAAACAGCTGTGGATCTGGGCATTGGATAATACAGAAGGTTGGATGAGCGAAGGCTGGATAAGCAAGACTCTACTATACCTAATATATCTATTTGTATGCCTTTTTCTTGAATTTTAAAAAATCTTAGATGTTGTCTGTAAGCTCTTTGCAACATTCAATATGCTAAAACTGGGCAGTGTAATGCACAGTGGCAACAAGTTCCATTCAATTCAATGATCTCAGGATCCACACATAAATACAGTTGTGTAGCTTCTGGTCCTTTGCTCAAGGGTATCATCTGTCTTTCTGGTTCACAATGAAATCAGGGATAGGAGGGCTAGTCAGTCCTAAGATACTTCTAACAAGACTATAAATAAAGAAACATACAGAATTGGGTTGCAATCCTTTATTATTCTTAAAAGTGTCACGGATCCACTACCTTGCTTTCCAATTTCTGTAAGTTCGTTCCTTCTTCTAACCTCCTTCTGTCGCTCTCAGATCAGTCCTTCTACAATGTTTAATTAGCTCCAGATATAACAGATATAGGCCTCAATCCAGCATTGCCTTCGTATACCGTAAATATCTACATACGGAGATACGCTATGCTAGCATTACGCAACTATGCAGAGCACCAACACTGCACAACACATGTCAGTGATGCCATAATGCACAACGCAATGCAGAGTAGAGGATGTGCAATCACAATACACAACTTGCAAATGCAAGACACAAATTAACATGTTGACCATGCAACTTTGATTCTCACTCTATTAGAATATGTCCATTTGTGCAATGGTGAATTTTTCTCCCTATTTATATAGTGTGTGTTAAATGATTTCTGGTCATCATCACATTAGCTTACCTAAAACATTGTAAACAAACTAGAATATTGTAAAGGAGGGAGGGAAGGGAAGGGAAGGGAATGGGAGGGGAGGGGAGGGGAGAGGAGGGAAGAGGAAGGAAGGAAGGAAGGAAGGAAGGAAGGAAGGAAGGAAGGAAGGAATGAAAGAGGAAGGAAGGAAGGGAAGAAAGAGGAAGGAGAAGAGGGAAGGAAGGAGGAAAGAGAGAAGGAAGGAGGGATGAAAGGGTGGAAGGGAATGGAGGAAGGGAGAAAGGGGGAATGAAGGGAAAGAGGGAGGGAGAGATGGAGGAAAGGAAGAAGGAATGAAAGACAAAAGGGAAGGAAGCAAGGAAGAAGGAAGAGAGGGAAGGAAGGAAAAATGAAAGGGTGGAAGGAAAGGAAGGGGGAGGGAAGGAGGGAAGGGAGGGAGAGGTGGAAGAAAGGAAGAAGGAAGGGAAGACAAAAGGGAAGGAAGGAAGGAAAGTGGAAGAAAGGGAAGGAAGGATGAAAGGGGGAAGGAAAGAAGGAGAAGCTTGGGAATGGAAATGAGCAAGAGATGGATGGAAACAAGGAAGGATGAATGGAAGGAGGAAGGAAGGAAGGAAGGAAGGAAGGAAGGAAGGAAGGAAGGAAGGAAGGAAGGAAGGAAGGAAGGAAGGAAGGAGAAAGAGAGGAAAGGACAGAGGAAAGAGGGAAGGAAGGGAAAGAGAAAAGGGGGAAGAAGGAAAGAGAGATGGAGGAAAGGAAGAAGGAAAGCAAGACAAAAGGGAAGGAAGGGAGAAGAAAGAGAGGGAAGGAAGGAAGAATGAAAGGGTGGAAGGGAAGGAAGGGGAGAGGGAAGGAGGGAAGGGAGGGAGAGATGGAGGAAAGGAAGAAGGAAGGGAAGACAAAAGGGAAGGAAGGAGAATGAGAGGGAAGGAAAGGATGAAAGGGTGGAAGGGAATAGAGAGAGAAAGAGGGGGTGAAGAAGGGAGGGAGGGAGGGAGGGAGGGAAGAGAGGAGGAAGGGAAAGAAAGAAGGAAAGACAAAAGGAAGGAAGGAAGAAGAGAGAGGGGAAGAAGGAGAAAGGGTGGAAGGAAGGAAGGGAGAGGGAAGGGAGGGAGAGACAGAGGAAAGGAAGACGGAAGGAAAGACAAAGGGGGGGAAGGAAGAAGAAAGAGAGAGAGGGAAGGAAGGATGAAAGGGTGGAAGGAAAGAAAGGAGGAAAGTGAGGGAAGGAAGAAGGAAAGAGAGGAAGGAAGGAAGGATGAAAGGGTGGAAGGGAATAGAGGGAGAGAGAAAGAGGGGGGAATGAAGGGAGAGAGGGAGGGAGAGATGGAGGAAAGGAAGAAAGAAAGAAGGAAAGACAAAAGGGAAGGAAGGAAGAAGAAAGAGAGGAAAGGAAGGAAGGAAGGATGAAAGGGTGGAAGGAAAGGAAGGGGGAGGGAGGGGAGGGAAAGACGGAGGAAAGGAAGAAGGAAGGAAAGACAAAAGGGAAGGAGGGAAGGATGGAAGGGTGGAAGGAAAGAAAGGAGGGAAGTGAGGGAAGGAAGAAGGAAAGAGAGGAAGGAAGGAAGGACAAAGGGGTGGAAGGGAAGGAGAAAGAGGAAAGAAAGAGAGAAGGAGGAAGGATAGGAAGTTGAGAGCAAGGAGGTCCTGAGAAAAGAGTGCAAGGGGCCCCATCTAGCCCCCAGACCTGTGTGTACCCATACCTGTACTAGATGCACCCTTAAGTTGGCCACTGCAAAGGGATGCTGGAATAAATTTGATCCGGCATAGCTAGTTTTGTTTGACTTTGACAGTTTTTCCTGTTTTAAATTCTCCTGCATTCAAGAAGGGGCTTCAGATATGCCCCCCCCTTAGGGGAGTATAGTAGGGGAAGGGGCAAAGACCTCCCCCCTTCCCCATAGTGTTCTTTGGTGTTTGGGGGCAGGATTTCTAGACTCATCCGGCACAAGCCCTTTTATCATGCCTTCAAACTCATTTCCCTCCCTCCCCACTTTTCCGAACATTCAAAGGCAATCAGCAAATTAATAATTTCCCATTTTCCAGCCATTACATTATTTGTTGCTTTTGTCAATGGCAACTTTTGAGAAAGGTAAAACCTCTTTGCATATTGACTGCCAGCCTTGCACAGATGTAATGGCATCAGCCGCTGCACCACATGATGAAATAAAAATTAAATTGTAGTTGGGGGCTTTTAAATCAACTCAATTAAAATAAAGAGATTCTTGGCTTGATATAGGGAAATATTTGTATTTCCAATTCTATTTGTTAATACATTGACATATGTGCTATTTTTTAAATGTAGCACTAAGTGCACTTTCTGTCAATGCCATAGATTTTTTAATAGACTGAGAAAATGCATTTCATTTCTTCTTATTTTCCTTCAATACATCATTTGGTTCTGCTTTTTGCCTGCATGAAATTCATTTTCTAATGGAAATATTTGTTTTGTAAATCAAATATGTATTATGCACAAAATGCAAAGCACAAATTAAATTATGTTAATGAAATGAAAGAGATATGAAATGCATATTTCATGGACAAAACATAACCTCAGCAAACAACCATTTCTTGATAAAATCTTTAAACACAATCTCATTCTGTGACAGACATATTGTTAAAGCAGATAGCACCTCATTTAAATGGTTTCCTTTAATATTAGTGCTTAGTATATAATTGTAAATAACTTTTGGGATGAAAAACCAATAATGAAATACTGTCTTTAATAGTTTGCTATTGATGTCAGCATAAAATTTGTAGTAGTTGAATATTGGAAATTGGGAGTGGGAACACAATATAGTCAAAAGCTGTAAATGATTGCATATTTAAATAGAGCTGACTAAGGCAAAGATGTTATAGATATTAGTAATAGGCAGAAAATTATGCTGACCTAACATTATTTGACAAAACCCACTGTTTTAAATTATATATTGGTTACACTTAATGAATAATAGATTTTGGAGGTGGTGTTTCTCGGATCATCATGCGGATGATACCCTAGGCAGGATATTTCTCAGTCATCCGTCTGACAATAAAACAGGTGGACATCACAAAGGGTGTTCTTAAATATATATATATATATATGCATGGCTCCGTATAAATCCATGGTGAAGCCACACCTTTGTTTGCTGCTGTATACAGTTTAAAACACACATATGAAAGCCTTTTAAACAGAGGCTGGATGGCCATCTGTCAGGGGTGGTTTGAATGCAATATTCCTGCTTCTTGGCAGAATGGGGTTGGACTGGATGAGATCTCAAAATGAAATGCAAAGATACAGAATGGGGGACAATGCCTGGCTCGAGAGCAGTACGTGTGAAAAAGATCTTGGAGTCCTTGTGGACAACAAGTTAAACATGAGCCAACAATGTGATGTGGCGGCAAAAAAGGCCAATGGGATTTTGGCCTGCATCAAGAGGAGCATAGTGTCTAGATCTAGGGAAGTCATGCTACCCCTCTATTCCGCTTTGGTTAGACCACACCTGGAATATTGTGTCCAATTCTGGGCACCACAATTCAAGAGAGATATTGACAAGCTGGAATGTGTCCAGAGGAGGGCGACTAAAATGATCAAGGGTCTGGAGAACAAGCCCTATGAGGAGCGGCTTAAGGAGCTGGGCATGTTTAGCCTGAAGAAGAGAAGGCTGAGAGGAGATATGATAGCCATGTATAAATATGTGAGAGGAAGTCACAGGGAGGAGGGAGCAAGCTTGTTTTCTGCTTCCCTGGAGACTAGGACACGGAACAATGGCTTCAAACTACAAGAAAGGAGATTCCATCTGAACATTAGGAAGAACTTCCTGACTGTGAGAGCCGTTCAGCAGTGGAACTCTCTGCCCCGGAGTGTGGTGGAGGCTCCTTCTTTGGAAGCTTTTAAGCAGAGGCTGGATGGCCATTTGTCAGGGGTGATTTGAATGCAATTCCTGCTTCTTGGCAGGGGGTTGGACTGGATGGCCCATGAGGTCTCTTCCAACTCTTTGATTCTATGATTCTAGGTGGACATCACAAAGGGTGTTCTTAAATATATATATATGCGTGGCTCCGTATAAATCCATGGTGAAGCAATGCCTTGGTTTGCTGCTGTATAGAGTTAAAAACACATATAGAAAAGAAGAGGAGAGCAGAAGGACTTGGAGGGGGAAGACAAGAAAAATGTTGACCATTTCTGTGCAGGTACAGCTGTACCAGGAGCTCCAATTTTGATTGCTTTGCATTGAATGTTTGTTGTAGTCCTATGTTTCAGGGACTCTGCAGATAGGTGGCTTCTTTTGGCTGCAATCATAGGGCAAGCCACCTGTCAATTATAGTTAGGTTCCCTGGTCCCGCTCCCTTTTGGGGTTTTAGAGGGAGTAGGAGCCATTTTGAATTCAGTCCACACCGAGAAGCCTTTCACACAGGACATAAAACCAAGAGCTCCTGTAGAAAGCTTCGTCTTCTACAGCTTGGCCAGGGAGATATACAGCCTACAGCTTGGCCGGGGTTATACAGCCCACAGCTTGGCTGAGGATCATACAGCCTTACAGCTCCTTTGCTGAGGGACTTCAGTCAGCCATCACGGAAACCTGAACTCTTGCTTCTGGAAGTCTACAAAGCTCTGCTTGGTAAGGGTCACTCGCGGAAGCCAGAAGCAGTTGGTACCGGGTGCAGGGGCTCCACGCCAACAGAGGCAAAGACAGACTGCCCAGATTAGAAGTTAAAGATTTCCACATTAGTTACAGTAAAGAAGATAGTGCCTGTTCCCTGTGGACAAGATTGAAAGAGACAATAGACTGTTAAGAAAGCCTTGAAGTACCTGTTTGTTTTCATTAATAAAGAACTTTGTTGAACCTTTGAGCAATCTAGACACTCTGTTTTAAGGAAATCAAAAGGTCTTTAATCTGAGGCAGCCCCGGCATCCCGTTGGGCACACAGAATTTATGTCCTGTCTACAGTCTTATGTACAGGCCCAGCGTGCGACAGCACATGCCCAAATGTGAACACTGATGGAATTTAGGGAAAATAGAATAAAACAGGTGGACATCACAAAGAGTGTTCTTAAATATAGATATGTGGCGCCGTATAAATCCATGGTGAAGCAACGCCTTTCTTTGCTGCTGTATACAGTTTAAAACACACATATGAAAGCCTTTTAAACAGAGGCTGGATGGCCATCTGTCAGGGGTGATTTGAATGCAATACTCCTGCTTCTTGGCAGAATGGGGTTGGATTAGATGAGATCTCTTCCAACTCTTTGATTCTATGATTCTATGAAGAGCAGAGCAGAAGGACTTGGAGGGGGAAGACAAGAAAAATCTTGACCATTTCTACTCCCTTGGCAGCCACCTCTCCACAAAAGTCAACATCGACACCAAAATACAACACCGCCTGAGCTCTGCGAGTGCAGCATTTTTCCGAATGAAGCAGAGAGTGTTGGAGGACCGGGACATCCCTAGGGAGACCAAGGTGCTTGTTTATAAAGCTACTAGCTGTCTCCTGCCAGGTGTTGCTGTGGCCCAGTCTGGTGATCTGGAAAATAAAGTAATGAGAAAGTGTTGGTTTCTAATATAAGTAATTCCTTTCTGCTTGTGAGTAAAAAGTATTTCTTGTTGTTTCTTTGTCAGTGTTGATGTGGAGAGTGTCTGATTTGCCTACTCTGGAATATGCAACATAAGGGTCTCTTTCAAATCTGTGATACTATATCTCTGTGTGAGAGAGAGAATCATGTCTATCTATCTATATTTATGACTGGATGGCTCTTTGTCAGGAGGGCTCTGATTACATTTTCTTGCCCTGGTGAAGAGAGTTGGACTGGATGGCCTTAAGTATTTTCTGTTGGTCATGGGGGGTCTGTGTGGGAAGTTTGCCCCATTTCTGTCGTTTGTGGGTTTCAGAATGCTCTTTAATTGTAGGTGAACTATAAATCCCAGTAACTACAAATCCCAAATGTCAAGGTCTATTTCCCTTAAATTCCATCTGTGTTCATATTTAGGCATATGGAATTTTTGTGGCAAGTTTGGTCCAGATCCATCATTGTTTGAGTCCACAGTGCTCTCTGGATGTAGGTGAATTACAACTCCCAAACTTAAGGTCAATGCCCACCAAACCCTTCCAGTATGTTCTGTTGGTCATGGAAGGCCTGTATGCCATGTTTGGTTCAATTCCATCATTGGTGGAGTTCAGAATGCTCTTTGATTGTAGGTGAACTATAAATCCCAGCAACGACAATTCCCAAATGACAAAATCAATTTTTTTGAGTGGAGGACATACATTGGGTTGTTAGGTGTCTTATGTCCAAATTTGGTGTCAATTCCCCCAGTGGTTTTTGAGTTCTGATGGTATCACAAATGAACATTACATTTTTATTTATATAGACTAGCTGTCCCCTGCTATACGCCTGCGAAACGTGGACAGTCTACAGACATCACATGCAACTCCTGGAATGATTCCATCAATGCTGCCTCTGGAAAATCCTGCAAATCTCTTGGGAAGACAAGCGGACAAATGTCAGCGTGCTGGAAGAAGCAAAGACCACCAGCATTGAAGTGATGGTCCTCCACCATCAACTCCGCTGGACCAGCCACATTGTCCGGATGCTCGACCACCGTTTCCCAAAGCAGTTGCTCTACTCAGAACTCAAGAATGAAAAAAATGTTGGTGGGCAGGAAAAGAGATTTAAAGATGGGCTCAAAGCCAACCTTAAAAACTCTGGCATAGACACTGAAAACTGGGAAGCCCTGGCCCCTGAGTGCTCCAGTTGGAGGTCAGCTGTGACCAGCAGTGCTGCAGAATTTGGAGAGGCACGAATGGAGGGCGAAAGAGAGAAACGTTCCAAGAGGGAAAAGGCATGCCAAGCCAACCCTGACCAGGACTGCCTTCCACCTGGAAACAGATGCCGTCACTGTGGGAGAACATGCAAATCAAGAATAGGACTCCACAGATGGTGTGTTGGAGAGGGAAAGAAGGAAACAGAGTTTTGCTCATACATAATTCCAATATGCATTCTGAAGTATGAATCTTACTAGCTTTCTTCAATCACAGTCTTTCTAGGGAGGGGCTGTGGGAGGTCAATGAAGTTATGTAATCAATTATCTCTTGCAACTCTTTGTTTGCTAGATGTAGTTGCTCATTGAAAGAGTTGTGAGCATTTGGACAGTTGTTGATTGTCATCTGAGTTTGATGTTTATAAGTCCCTCTCTTTTAATTTCCTAGCCCTGTGCTTTGATGAACAAATTAGGTTAATCCTCTGTTTGCATTTCTTGTTGATTTGTTAATTGGAGCAGCAATTTGTTTGTCTGCTTATGTGTGTTTTACGAAGTGAAACGTATTTTCTTCCTCAACTGGGTCCAGTTGTCCACAGTTGTTTTGAGGTGTCCAGTTCATCAACGTGATTCATTTTAAATGTTTTTAGTTTTACCTATCTATGCAATATTGATTTGTCAACAAGCTTATTTATTTAATTCGCTATTGTGTATATATTATCATTATTTTGCACGTATAATTCCTATTGTGAAGCAAATCACGATTATATGACTACCCATATCACTTGAGAAAGCACATGACTAAATTTAGTTCTATTTTATTTTCCTATTCATTATATTTTTATGGCTAAACCGCTGAGCTGCTGAACTTGCTGACCAAAACGTCGACAGTTCAAATCTGGGGAGCGGGGTGAGCTCCCGCTGTTAGGCCCAGCTTATGCAAATGGGAGTAATATTATAATAATAATAATAATAATAATAATAATAATAATAATAATAATAATCTTTATTTATACCCCGCCACCATCTCCCCAATAGGGACTTGGATCAGCTTACATGGGGCCAAGCCCAGACAACATGTTACAGCAAAGTAAAACCAAAACATACGCAACAAGCAACATCATCAAAATGACATAGAAAAAAAAAGATATGTATACAGTAACAAAATAACATTACAATAAACACAATCACGATCAATAGGTACTACTTCTACAAGAAGGTAATGGTGTTCCATGCAGTAATGACCTAGGAGGTGTCTATGGACAATGCCGGCTCAATGCCACAGGTGTCTATGGACAATGCCGGGGAGCGGTGTGAGCTTCTGCTGTCAGCCCCAGCTTCTTCCAACCTAGCAGTTTGAAAACATGCAAATGTGAGTAGAGCAATAGGGACCGCTCCAGCAGGAAGGAAATGGTGCTCCATGCAGTCATGCTGGTCACATGACTTAGAAGAGGTCTATGGACAATGCCAGTTCTTCAACTTAGAAATGGAGATGAGCACCAACCCCAGAGTCAGACACGACTGGACTTCATGTCCGAGGAAAACCTTTACCTTTACCTTTATGATGTGATTTAATTGTTTTAACTGATATATGCACGAGGGGTATTTTTTAAGTAAGGTCCGTTTTGTTGTAGACACTAGTAGTTCGCACGCATACCGCAACGAGCGCGTGCGTCGTGTACCGGCATGCCTTGGGAACAACTGTGCTCAGTTTCCGCTCTGTAGCTCGCCTGTACGGTTCTGTTCTGTGCTTTAAAAATGTTTAAGACTATCAACTCACCCTCTGCATGTGAGGTTTGCTCAGTGATACGGTTTTTGTCAGCAAGGAACCTGCCTGCTGCAGAAATTCATCGACAGATTTGTGAAGTGTACGGTGATACTGTTATGAGTGAAAGCAAAGTGCGTAAGTGGGTACGACAATTCAAAGATGGCCGTGACAACATCCATGATGAGGACCGCTCCGGTCGCCCTTCTTTGATTACAGACGATTTGGTGGCTTCAGTTGAAGCGAGGATTCGTGAAGAGGGTATTTTAAAATTGGTTCAGAGGTATGATAAGTGTTTGAACAAACTTGGCAACTATGTCAAAAAATAGAGTGAAGTATGTACTTTCTGAAAATAAATTTACTTTTTTGAAATAAACTTTCATTGTGTACTTATGTTCAAATGGACCTTACTTAAAAAAAAATACCACCTCGTATATTTATAAGGCATCTAATTGTTGCCGGTCTGTACGCCGTCCTGAGTCGCCTCCGGGCTGAAATGGGCGGGATTTATTTATCATGTCATCAGCAACCATTGTATTACAATTCTAACAGAGCAAAACAAACACACAGATTAAAAAGAAAAAGAAAAAAAAAACACAGATTTTGCAAATTTGGTAGTTGGTTAAATGTCCTTTGACCAGTATCTGGCCACTTGGAGTGCCTCTGGGGTTGCCGCAAGGAGGTCCTCCATTGTGCATGTGGCAGGGCTCAGGTTGCATTGCAGCAGGTGGTCAGTGGTTTGTTCTTCTCCGCACTCGCATGCCGAGGATTCCACCCTGTAGCCCCATTTCTTAAGATTGGCTCTGCATCTCGTGGTGCCAGAGCGCAGTCTGTTCAGCGCCTTCCAAGTCGCCCAGTCTTCTGAGTGCCCAGGGGGGAGTCTCTCATCTGGTATCACCCATGGATTGAGGTGCTGGGTTTGAGCCTGCCACTTTTGGACTCTCGCTTGCTGGGGTGTTCCAGCGAGTGTCTCTGTAGATCTTAGAAAACTATGTCTTGATTTAAGTCGTTGATGTGCTGGCTGATACCCAAACAGGGGATGAGCTGGAGATGTCTCTGCCTTGGTCCTTTCCAGAAGCAATGGGCGGGATAAAAATGACGTAAATAAATAAATAAACCTTTCCTCCATTTGAATAAAAATGTATCATTTTGGAAGGGAATTTCCCTCTAGACCAATATGAAGCTAAGCAAAAGAGCAGATAGAAGGAAATACAGGGAAAGCAATCTTGACAAAAAATCAAAGAACCGAGGCACAATTCGCTTTCCTTGAGGTATTGTCTCTCTTGGAAATTTTACTTTCTGGACCGCGGCTCCCAAAAGCACGCTGGCTGGGATTCTGGGAATGATTGTCTTTTTGAAAAGCAACTTTTCGAAGCTCTTGTCTTGCACATATGTGAAGGGAAGCCATAAATAGACGTTTCCCAATCTGCCGCGTGACCACTCGGTGACCATTTTTGGCTCAGGATTTATCGCGGGCCCCATGCTGCCTTTCTCTCTCCAGCCACCTCTCGTTCCCTCTCAAAAATAAGGAATAAGCCCTTGAATTAATTCTATCTGATTTTAAGGGCAATGAAGTGCTTATTAAAACCACCAAAGGGACATCTGTCTCTTTTCCTTGATACTATTTTTATCTACAGTATCATGGGAAGAGAAAGAACATAACGTACAGGGAAAGAGGGGGGGAACGAAAACAAAAGCCAATGTGGCACCCAAAACAAGATCCAGAAGAAGATAATCACCATCCATCAGGTGACGATAAGGAGATGGAAGCATTCATTTAACATTTCTTGTCTACTTAGTAGCAGGCAACAACAGCCACAACAAAACCACATGCAGTTCTGAACTGGATTTATCTCATTCGTTAGGCAGAGCATTAACATTTTTTATTAAATACGAGAGGAAACGGTGGAGATGGTAATGATACGGCGTTGCAACTGTTTAGCATCTTTCTTCCTTATCAGGAAACAAGAAATTCAATTAACATGTTCTACAGTTAGCTGCAACCCTTTACGTTAACCCTTTATCTCGGCAAATGTTACGCAAATCTTAGGTGAGACTCAAAACAGCCCTTAGAAGGCAACTCGATGGGCACATTGGTGGCGCATGCTGGCTTTTAATGCTTTCGTTGGCCTTCAAGGGTCATTTCGTTGGCATTTTTCTGAATGAAGCAGAGAGTGTTTGAGGACCGGATCATCCGTAGGGATACCAAGGTGCTTCTTTATAAAGCTATTGTCCTCCCAACCTTCTGTACGCCTGCAAAACGTGGACTGTCTACAGACGTCAACAAAAGTCACAATTGACACTGAAATACAACACCGCCTGAGCTCTGTGAGTGCAGCTTTTTTCCAAATGAAGCAGAGTGTTTGAGGACCGGGACATCCGTAGGGAGACCAAGGTGCTTGTGTATAAAGCTATTGTCCTCCCAACCCTGCTGTACGCCTGCAAAATGTGGACTGTCTACAGACGTCAACAAAAGTCAACATTGACACTGAAATACAACACTGCCTGAGCTCTGTGAGTGCAGCGTTTTTCCGAATGAAGCAGAGAGTGTTTGAGGACCGGGACATCCGTAGGGAGACCAAGGTGCTTGTTTATAAAGCTATTGTCCTCCCAACCCTGCTAAATGCCTGCGAGACGTGGACTGTCTACAGACGTCACACGCAACTCCTGGAACGATTCCATCAGCACTGCCTCTGGAAAATCCTGCAAATTTCTTGGGAAGACAGGCGGACAAACATCAGCATGCTGGAAAAAGCAAAGACCACCAGCATTGAAGCGATGGTCCTCCGCCATCAACTCCGCTAGACTGGCCACGTTGTCCAGATGCCCGACCACCGTCTCCCAAAGCAGTTGCTCTACTCTGAACTCAAGAATGGAAAACAGAATGTTGGAGGGCAGGAAAAGAAATTTAAAGATGGGCTCAAAGCTAACCTTACAAACTCTGGCATAGACACTGAGAACTGGGAAGCCCTGGCCTGTGAGTGCTCCAGCTGGAGATCAGCTGTGACCAGCAATAGTGTAGAATTTGAGGAGGCACGAATCGGGGGTGAAAGAGGGAAACATGCCAAGAGTAAGGCATGTCAAGCCAACCCCGACGAGGACCGCATTCCACCTGGAAACCAATGCCCTCACTGCGGGAGACGGGGTAGGTCAAGAATCGGGCTCCATAGTCATCTACGGATCCACCCTGGAGGATTATCCTACTCAGACAACGAGGGATCGCCTAAGTAAGTAAGTAATTGGTTTTAAAATGCACAATATGATTTTAAAGGTATTTTAAATGTTTTTGTAACCTATTGTTTCAGAAGCAGCTGAGGAGACCTCAGTCTGTGAAGACCTCCACAACCACCTACAGACCCACAATCACCCCAAAGGAGATTCAACAGAGAATGCAAAAGTACTTTGTGTTGTTGGGTGAGTAAGTAAGTTTAAAAATGTTGAGGTAACATCTTCTGCTGTCAAGAATTCAATGACTGCACGTTGCTTAAGTCGCATTGACAGACCGTCTGCGCAGGGTTCCATACTTCGCACTTTAACAACACAACCGTTCAATGCTAAGGCTTCCCACCAAAATGGAAATGTAGAGGAGAGTCTACTGAACAAGCCACTACCTGCCACATACCAGTACTGCCATATGTTGAGGAGTTACGAAGGTGGAGTCATTACTTTTCATTCAACCCTCGTATGTCAACACATAGGCAAATCCTGTTGATTCAATGGATCTACTTTAGATCAGACTAACAACAGAATTTAGGTCTGACACTATTAGCCTCAGCTTCTGCCAACCTAGCAGTTCAAAAACATGCAAATGTGAGTAGATCAATAGGTACCACTCCAGCATGAAGGTAACAGTGCTTCATGCAGTTATGCTGGCCACATGACCTTGGAGGCGTCTACGGACAACCCTGGCTCTTCGGCTTAGAAATGGAGATGAGCACCAACTCCCAGAGTTGGACACAACTAGACTTAATATCAGGGGAAAACCTTAACCTTTACTTATTTTATTTGAAAGAAATCTTAACAAGGAAATCTCATGGAGCTGTTTTTTCCAGGAGGGATATCTGCTGCGTTCCTCCTCTTCCTCAGTCTGTCGGAATGGCTGATGGATTACTTTCCTTCAATCCATAAAATAAAGCAGAACCCAGGTTTACCTTGAACCTTCGACATATGCTTCATAAGAAATCTATTTTATCATGGTAATCAGTGTTCCCAAAAAGTAATCTATCCCCTTCTTTCATTACTGGCGTTTGGATTCAGCATCGCTCCACCCCACCCGACGTCCCCGACGTTCGGGGGCCCCCATTTACATCCCATGGTATTAATATTAGGTTTTTGTAAAAAGGAGGATATTAGCTTCTCCCGTATATCTGTCAAAATTAATAACTTCTCTATCACAGATAACTCCAGGTCAATATTAGATTCACAGATGTGAGTGGCAATAAAATGTATGGAAATATAATCTCTGATTTGTCGGTATCCCAAAAGTGTTTACATTATTGAATTTTGGGCTCCAACTATTCAAAAGGTCAAAAGACACAGAGAGATAGATAGAAAGAAAAAACACCTTTGCTAGAAGAAGGTGGGATACCTGCACCAAGTACCAATGCAAAACGTCTCACAACACAAGGAGTGACCATCACTCAAAAAATTATGATTTTGTCATTTGGGAGTTGTAGTTGCTGGGATTTATAGTTAACGTACAATCAAAGAGCATTCTGAACTCCATCAACGATGGAATTGAACCAAACTTGGCACACAGAACTCACATAACCAATAGAAAACACTGGTGGGCATTGACCTTGAGTTTGGGAGTTGTAGTTCACCTACATCCAGAGAGCACTGTGGACTCAAACAATGATGGATCTGGACCAAACTTGGCACGAATATTCCATATGCCCAAATATGAACACAGATGGAGTTTGGGGGAAATAGACCTTGGCATTTGAGAGTTGTAGTTACTGGGATTTATAGTTCACCTACCATCAAAGACCATTCTGAATGAACCCCACGAATGACAGAACTGGGGCAAACTTCCCACACAGGACCCCCGTGACCAACCAAAAATACTTAAGGCCATCCAGTCCAACTCCCTTCACCAGGGCAAGAAAACGTAATCAAAGCCCTCCTGACAGATAACCATCAAGCCATAGATATAGATAGATATGATACACACACAGATATAGTATCATAGATTTGAAAGGGACCCCTAAAGAAGGACAAGTATGTATTGCATGTTCCAGAGCAGGCAAACCAGACAATCTCTACGTCAACACTGTCAAAGAAACAGCAAAGAAGTACTGTTTACTCACAAGCAGAAAGACATTACATATATTAGAAACCAGCGCTTTCTAATTACTTTATTTTCCAGATTACCAGACTGGGCCACAGCAACGCGTGGTGGGGGACCGCTAGTATATTATAAGGGAATGCCAACTCAATGCCAAGAAGAGGGCGAAAAGGACCAGAGAAATATAATATAAAGTCTGCAATATAGCTCTGAACATGAGCATATTCATATTGAAGGACACAAGTTATTGGATAATGAGCAGTAACAGTTATTGGTCAACTACTGGATGGTGAAGATGTTTAGTGGACATGATCTTCACTGCACGACAGCTCCAAGAAAAAGGCAGGAAACAAACTCAACCTCTGTACATGGCATTCATTGACCTTGCAAAGGCATTCGACACAGTGAATCGTAGCGCTCTCTGGACCATCCTCCAAAAAATTGGGTGCCCTCACAAATTTATGAACATCCTGCGGCTCCTCCATGATGACATGATGGCAAGAGTCCTGGACAGCAGTGGCTTCCAAAGTGACCCATTTAAGGTGGAATCAGGGGTCAAACAGGGATGTGTTATTGCCCCAAATTTATTTTCCTCCTCATCGCTATGATACTTCATCTTGTTGATTGGAAGCTTCCCAGCAGAGTGGAAATCATCTATCAGACAGATGGCAAGCTGTTCAACCTCAGCAGACTGAAAGCCAAAACCAAGGTTACAACATCTGTTTTAGAACTCCAATATGCTGATGACAATGTCATCTGTAAGCATTCAGAAGAAGACCTAAAAGCCACTCTAAACACCTTTGCAGAAGCATACGAGAAGCTTGGCCTGTCATTGAACATTGAGAAAACCAAAGTGTTCTTCCAGCAGTCATTGGCCAATTCCTCTGCAATGCCAGGAATGGTGTAACATTACAAAATGTTGACCATTTCTGCTACCTTGGCAGCCACCTCTCTATCAAAGTCAACATTGACACCGAAATACCAACACTGCCTTAGCTCTGCGAGTGCAGTTTCTTTCTGAATGAAGCAGAGAGTGTTTGAGGACCAGGACATCTGTAGGGATACCAAGGTGCCTGTTTATAAAGCTATTATCCTCCCAACCCTGCTATATGCCTGAGAAACATGGACTGTCTACAGACGTCATATGAAACTCCTAGAACGATTCCATCAGCGTTGCCTCTGGAAAATCCTGCAAATCTCAGGAAGACAAGCAGACAAATGTCAGTGTGCTGGAAGAGGCAAAGACCACTAGCATTGAAGCAATGGTCCTCCGCCATCAACTCCGCTGGACCGACTACGTTGTCCAGATGCCCGACCACGGTCTCCCAAAGTAGTTGCTCTGCTCCAAACTCAAGAATGGAAAATGGAATGTTGGTGGGCAGGAAAAGAGATTGAAAGATGGGCTCAAAGCCAACCTTAAAAACTCTGGCATAGACACTGAGAACTGGGAAGCCCTGGCCCTTGAGCACTCCAGCTGGAGGTCAGCTTGCTGTAGAATTTGAAGAGGCACGAATGGAGGGCGAAAGAGAGAAACATGCCAAGAGGAAGGCGCATCACTCCAACCCCGACCAGGACCGCCTTCCACCTGGAAACCAATGCCCTCACTGCGGGAGAAGATGTAGGTCAAGAAGAGGGCTCCACAGTCAGGATACTGACCCTGGAAGACTATTCTACTTGGACAACGAGGGATCGCCTAAGTAAGAAGTAAGTAAGTTTAGTCTTCCATGATCCTAAGAATTTTCAGTTAGCATGGATGGAATAAATATTGTAATATCTTCCATGAAAATGATCAAGAGACTGTTGATTTTTTTCAAGTGTCAAAAAACTACAAAAAGAATCCTAGGCTGTTGAAAATATTTGCAGTCCAGGACATAATGCATTCCAGGACACCTAGAATATTGTGTCCAATTCTGGGCATCATCATTGAAGAGAGATATTGACAAGCTGGAATGTGTCCAGAGGAAGAGGGCGACTCAAATGACCAAGGGTCTGGAGAACAAGCCCTGTGAGGAGCGACTTAAAGAGCTGGGCATGTTTAGCCTGAAGAAGAGAAGGCAGAGAGGACACATGATGAGGGCCATGGAGAAAAATGTGAGAGGAAGTCATAGGGAGCAGGCTTCCTTTCTGCTTCCCTGGAGACTAGGACGCAATGGAACAATGGCTTCAAAATACAGGAAAGGAGATTCCATCTGAACATGAGGAAGAATGCAATATTCCTGCTTCTTGGCAGGGGGTTGGACTGGATGGCCCATGAGGTCTCTTCCAACTCTTTGATTCTATGATTCTAAGAACTTCCTGACTGTGAGAGCCATTCAGCAGTGGAACTCTCTGCCCCGGAGTGTAATGGAGGCTCCTTCTTTGGAAGCTTTTAAGCAGAGGCTGGATGTCCATCTGTCAGGGGTGATTTGAATGCAATATTTCTGCTTCTTGGCAGAATGGGGTTGGACTGGATGGCCCACAAGGTCTCCCTCAACTCTAGAAATCTATGATTCTATATTTTGCCCAAAATCCACAAGAAATAGCATTTCACTATTGGTGTGAATGTAAACATTTTAAGATCAGCTATGCAGTTTACAAACACTTCCAACTGCAACTTCCAACACTTCTTTTTCTTTACCTCTTCCGACATAAGTTCGGTCTATGCATTTATAAAAGAGATTTAAATATTTGCTTGTTACATACCTCGATGTTTTACCCTCAACTTATCATTATGCCAAAGCCATTATATTGCACACAAAACTTACCCTCAACTTCTGTGGCTGACTTACACATGGTGGAGATATACAGGATGTCTTTTGCAGAGAGCGCTTGTTATCTTCAGAGGATCTTTTCCCATTAATACATAGCTGGAGAGCACTGATGTAATCACATCTAAAAATGGTCTAGCATTTTTTTTTCAGATGAACCGTATTATTATTTACTTGCACTCTACAACTGTTCCAATTTGGCCAATTAATCGTTGGTCATCTCACTTCCCATTGAAGCCAGAAGAAGCTTTGGAAGGGTCTTCCCCAGGAGGAGGGACCCTAAGACCGCACCAAAGAGGGTCAGCTACTTTGGCGAGCCAGAGAAGCCTGATTTCAGCAATTTTATTTAGATTAAATATAATCTAAATATAAATCTGTAAATAAATAAATAAATAAATAAATAAATAAAGCTCACCAAAGTTGAAGAAGTAGCACCGAGGCATCTATTAGCGATTCAGCTGAAAAGGATGCAATGTAGCAATCATTCGCGTACAAAGCATGAGGAGAATACACCAATACAGTCATATTTATAGCAAATTCAAAGTTGTAGAGTTCAAACTTCCCATCCCGGCTTCCCTGACGTTCCCCGCCGGGATTGGGCGATGGGTGAACAGCTGGGAGGCGGCCCTCCCGCCCTCTGGGCTTCAGGACCAATCAGGAAGCTTCAGTGGTGCGTTGGATCCAATGGGAAGGCTCCTGCTGCCTAACGGAGACAGCGAATCAGGGACGAGGGAGGCGGGACGATAGAACACAAAGGAATCTGTGAATGAGTTTTGAAAAAAAATAATGCCATGTGGCTCGCGAGACAAAAAAGGAAGTCTCAAGCAGGGCCGATCTATTGTGTTCATGAATGAAGGCAATAAAAAGAAATCTGGGTTTTCCTGTCACCATCAGATATGATACAAAGGGGAGGACTTGGGTGGAAGTTCTTTGTGGAGAAGTTTGAAAGAAAAATGGCTTGGAGGAAAAGAGGACTTTCCTAAGATCATATTCCCCCCATTGTTATATGATCATAAAGTCTGCCAAACAGAAATCCTAATGGTGGCCCAACTCTGAAGACAAAAGGATTTCCTTTACTATTGTCCATGCAAAGAATGTCCAAAGAGAAGGGTCTTTTCCTGATCGCTGATTGCTTTTCCAGAGGCAGGGCAGCTTCCTTGTAGATTTCCCCCAAGGAAAGGGGAAGGGGCAAAGGGTTCAGGGCAAGGTCAGGAAACATGAGGGGAAATATAGAAATTATAATACAGAGAGTAAACCCAACTACTTTCCCCCAGTGTCCATAAAGGGAAATATCCATGAGGGGGAAAGAGAGTCCCTTGTTTGTGAGGTGGGGGACCATCAGGAGCCCAGGTGTGCCTCAGATGGGAAAATTCAAATACTTTTGTGGCATGATTTTCAGTAGTAAATTGGTTACTTCCTGCTGTAAACATATGAAAATAGAGCATAAAGATTAAATGATACCCACCAAACTGACCAAGGCTTAACCCTTATTATCCAGCCTGGCATCCTTGCCTTTAGCAAAACTATAAGTTACTATCTCTGGGGCGGGGGGGGGGGGGTCATGTTCGACTTCACCATCTGCTTTTAAAACATCCCAGTTCCTTTCTCCTCCTTCCCAATTTCCCTCTTTGTCCTAAGCTTACTCCAGTTCTTGCAAACTGGGTTCCAAATGCAAAAGTGGCTTTCACTCATTTAAATGGATAGGATTTTCTTCCCTGGGAACAGCAAACTGCCGTCGCTTCTTCTACCTTGTCTGTTCTTCCTCATTAGTAACTTTTGCTAGCCGGAACATACCCTGGTGTTACTTTGCCACGAGTATTCCGATTCTCAGCTGCAAAACATTAGAGTAAATACAAGATCCTGATCGCAACATTTGGGACAGAATCGTCCAAAGGATTAAAGAAATCAGCCACTGACAACCATGGTTAAGATGCTTCAATGATGAAAAGTAATGCCTCCACCTTTGTAACTTCCCAACAGATGGCAGTACTCATATGCGGCATGTACTGGCTTGTTCAGTAGACTCTCCTCGACAGTTCCATTTTGGCAGGAAGCCTTAGCATTGAACGGTTGTGTTGTTAAAGTGTGAAGTATGAAACCCTGCGCAGATGGTCAGTCAATGCGACTTAAGCAACGTATGCGGCAGGTACTGGCTTGTTCAGTAGACTCTCCTCTACAGTTCCATTTTGGCAGGAAGCCTTATCATTGAATGGTTGTGTTGTTAAAGTGCGAAATATGGAGCCCTGCGTAGACGGTCAGTCAATGCGACTTAAGCAATGTATGCAGCAGTACTGGCTTGTTCAGCAGACTCTCCTCTACAGTTCCATTTCGGCAGGAAACGTTAGCATTGAACGGTTGTGTTGTTAAAGTGCTAAGAACCCTGCACAGAGGGTCGGTCAATGCGACTTAAGCAACGTATGCAGCAGGTACTGGCTTGTTCAGTAGACTCTCCTCTACAGTTCCATTTTGGAGGGAAGCCTTAGCATTGAACGGTTGTGTTGTTAAAGTACGAAGTACGGAACCCTGTGCAGACAGTCAGTCAATTTGACTTAAGCAACATGCAGTCATTGAATTCTTGACAGCAGAAGACGTCACTCCAAATGAGATTCATCAGAGAATGCAAGCTGTTTATGGTGATTGTGTTGATGTGAGTACTGTTCGTCATTAGGTCAGTAAATTTAAAGATGTCACCCCAAAGGAGATTCATCAGAGAATGCAAGCTGTTTACGGTGATTGTGTTGATGTGAGTACTGTGCATTGTTGGGCGAGTAAGTTTAAAGATGTTGAGGTGGGACCATCTGACTTGTGTGACAAACAAAGAGTTGGACATCCTGTGACAGCAACCACCGAGTTTCACAAACAAAAGGTTGACAGATTGATTCAGGACGATTGTCGTATCATTCAAAGAAAAATTGCAAGCATAATCAGCATTTCACAAGAATGTGTGGGTCACATTATTGCTTTGCTTGGCTATTGGAAGATCTGTGCACGATGGGTACCCAAGATGAGAGAACTGTGAGACGCTGGTTGTGGAAACAAAGTGTCGACTTCTTCCGTGACAGCTTCAGAAAACGTGTTCATCGTTGGCAGAAATGTATCCAATTGTCTGGTGATTACGTGGAAAAGTGAATAGTGGTAATTAAAGAGCACATTCCAAGGATTATTTCTGCATTTGATTTATTAAAACATTCCCATCCCAACCCAAGTAACGAAGGTGGAGGCATTACTTTTCATTCAACTCTCATATATATGACTTCAAAGCCCGTAACGCATGCATTCCTGACTCAAGAGTGTTGTGGCTATTGCAATGAGAATGTACTTTTGTTTACCAGTTCTTACAGGAGCTGGACAAGACCCCCCTCCCACCCAAAAAACCCCCCTCCTTGTTCTCATAATTCAATTTTCCTATTGACTAGTTCTGTCCAGTAAGACCAGGTTTTGGGATTAAGCACTCATAACTGCTGCCGAGAAAGCTTTTGTGAGAGGGGAGGAGGGGCGGGGAGGGGAACCAATTTCTTTTCTTTTCTTGCTGAACCCCTCAAACTCTGGATGACCCAGAGCAAAATCCCTTTTAACAAGGCTTAGTTCCTCAGTGAACCAGTTAAAACGTTGCAAAAATAAACAAGAGCCATTGTTTGCCCTTTCTAAGACTTTGGAATTCTCTTTGAATAGGGAAGGAGTAAGCGCTTTACCCTACTACCTGCGCAAAAAACAACGGGCAGTAGCGGAGAAATGAAAAGAAAGGCTGCTCTTTGAAGGGAAAGGAAGAAACCGAGCTCTGCCCAGGCCTGCGTTTTCAAGAAAAAGTCTGATCGGAACTTGGTTTTGAAAAAAAGAGACCTGACCAAAACCTGAAATATGTTTTGGAAAAGTTTGTCCTCACCCAATAATGCTCAACAAAGGGTAACCAGAATGTTAAACAGTAAGAGAGAGGAAATGAGAGAATTTAGTAAAGAACATACCTGCTTTGATGTGCTGCTCTGTGGAATGGGAAGTCCTCAGCCAATGGTAGATGTAAAGAAGATGAGAGCAGCCTGGGAACTATGGGAGGAAGAATTGGGAATAAAAATAGGAGAAGGGAATTGGGAAAAATTATGGAGAATTTATTTATTTATTTAGGGCTTTTAGGGCATTTGTCCGCTTGTCTTCCCAAGAAATTTGGAGGATTTTCCGGAGGCGGCGCTGATGGAATCGTTCCAGGAGTCGCATGTGAGGTCTGTAGACAGTCCACGTCTCACAGGCATAGAGCAGGGTTGTGAGGACAATAGCTTTATAAACAAGCACCTTGGTCTCCCTACGGATGTCCCGGTCCTCAAACACTCTGCTTCATTCGGAAAAAAGCTGCACTCGCAGAGCTCAGGCGGCGTTGTATTTAAGTGTCAATGTAGACCTTTGTTGACGTCTGTAGACAGTCCATGTTTTGCAGGCGTATAGCAGGGTTGGGAGGACAATAGCTTTATAAAGAAGCACCTTGGTATTGCTATGGATGTCCCGGCCCTCAAACACTCTCTGCTTCATTTGGGAAAAAAGCTGCACTCACAGAGCTCAGGCAGTGTTGTATTTCAGTGTCAGTGTTGACTTTTGTTGACGTCTGTAGACAGTCCATGTTTTGCAGGCGTAAAGCAGGGTTGGGAGGACAATAGCTTTATAAACAAGCACCTTGGTATGCCTACGGATGTCCCGATCCTCAAACACTCTCTGCTTCATTCGGAAAAATGCTGCACTCGCAGAGCTCAGGCGATGTTGTATTTCAGTGTCAATGTTGACTTTGTGACATCTGTAGACAGTCCACGTTTCGCAGGCATATAGCAGGGTTGGGAGGACAATAGCTTTATAAACAAGCACCTTGGTATCCCTATAGATGTCCCGGTCCTCAAACACTCTCTGCTTCATTCAGAACAATGCTGCACTCGCAGAGCTCAGGCAGTGTTGTATTTCAGTGTCAATGTTGCTGTCTGTAGACAGTCCATGTTTCGCAGGCATATAGCAGGTTGGGAGGACAATAGCTTTATAAAGAAGCACCTTGGTATCCTTACGGATGTCACGGTCCTCAAACACTCTCTTCTTCATCTGGAAAAAACTGCACTCGCAAAGCTCAGGCGGTGTTGTATTTCAGTGTAAGTGTTGACTTTTGTTGATGTCTGTAGACAGTCCATGTTTTGCAGGCGTATAGTAGGGCTGGGAGGACACTAGCTTTATACACAAGCACCTTGGTCTCCCTACGGATGTCCCAGTCCTCAAACACTCTCTGCTTCATTTGGGAAAAAATCTGCACTCATCGAGCCCAGGCGGTGTCGTATTTCAGTGTCAGTGTTGACTTTTGTTGACGTCTGTAGACAGTCCATGTTTTGCAGGCGTATAGCAGGGTTGGGAGGACAATAGCTTTATAAAGAAGCATCGTGGTATCCTTACGGATGTCACGGTCCTCAAACACTCTCTTCTTCATCTGGAAAAAACTGCACTCGCAAAGCTCAAGCGGTGTTGTATTTCAGTGTAAGTGTTGACTTTTGTTGACGTCTGTAGACAGTCCACGTTTTGCAGGCGTATAGCAGGGTTGGGAGGACAATAGCTTTATAAAGAAGCACCGTGGTATCCTTACGGATGTCCCGGTCCTCAAACACTCCTTGAATGCTGGTAAGTGGTAATGGTAGTAGAACCATCTCAAGCACAGTGAGGCCAACAACTTCACTTGACAAGAACACAGCTGTCTCAACAGTGGAAAGTAACCAGGGTTCCTCTGCCTGAATGACCGCCTCACCCTGCTGAACAATAAGCTGGCACTGGCTGCTTGAGGAACCTGCCCACACACTTCCACCGTTTTTCTTCTTTGCTATAGACGGAATAATTACTTCTTAATTGCTTTTGAGTCATTTGGGATATTTTAGGTTTTGGCTCACTCACTTAAGAAAAAGGGTCGTTGGCTGCCAGATAAATCTCTTTCCCTGCCTCTTGGATATTTTAACATATGTACCTTGGCCCGTTCCCATTTTGGAACGGTCCAAACCCAACAAGTGTGAAACCTTCCGCGTTGTGTTTGTTTGTGTTTCCTTTTGCACACAAATATGTCTCTGCATGTTACTTCTTGGCAAAATCGGTGCTTTGCTTTCTTTAGTCGGAGTAAAGATGTCGTATCGACTGCCCACAACATCGAGCAAGGTTTGAAAAGTAGGACATCATCCATTAACATCTCCGAGGTCAACCTTTGTTTTTTTGTGATTGAAATCCCTCACAGAATGGCCCCATTCTTCCGAGAGAGAAATATACCTCTTTGTGGTGAAAAGCAGTGGATGACCTACCCCAACATGACTCAATCTGAAGTGCTGTTTGTCATCTATGAGAGCATTTCTTTTATGGGAAGGCACTGGTTTCCTCCTTTGAACTGCTCTCTGCTTTAATAACGTATGAATCTCTAACGCATTAATAGAAAAACCATGATATAATTTTAACAGTCATACCTGACTTTTAAGAGAGGAATACAAAACCGTCGTAGGTGACCCTTCCCCACTTGAATTTGATACCACATCGTGCGCACACAAATCCATACACACATGCACACATCAAAAGCTGAGGGGGAAAAGCAATATACATAGACACACAAAAGGGTTCTTCCTTGTCTCCATTCAGAGAAACAGCAGCGTCAACCGTTTCCCTCTCCAATCCTCCAGTAATAAGTAATGATCTTTTCCTCCCATAACTTTAGAGAAAAAACTAAATTCTCTCAATGTTTCGAAAGCAACTTGTGTTGCTCTGTGTGTCATTTGTTGCCTTAATAACAGACAAGCATTTCGAATTCTGAGGATTATCTGGGAAGGAATCCTGCTGGAGCATGGATGCACCACACCAATATACCTGGGAGTCTCTCTGGACTGTGGGAGAAAAAAGTATTTAGTCAGATACCAATTGTACACGTTCTCCCACTTAAAAAGATGAGACATCATAGGTCAGTGATGGGCAACCTTTTGAGCTTGGTGTGTCAAAATTTGCCAAAAACCTGAGCATAACTTGGGTGAGGTGTCAACTTCGAGAGAAAAAACCCATAATTTTGCAATATTTATAGTTTAAATAAGAAAAATGTATAAATTGAAATATGTGTATGCAACAGATTTAAAAGAAAACTGGATAAAAATGTTCCACAGATGGTATACCACTCCAAAGAAATTATCTTTAATGAACAAAAATTCTTCTGATAAATGCTGGAAGGGTTGTCATCAAATAGGCACTTTTTATCATATGTGGTGGACATGTAAAGAAATAGAGAAATATTGGTCGATGGTACATGAGGAGACACAGAATATTATTTACTAGGCTTTACGGATTTGGAATTACAATTAGATGAGAATGAAGATAGACTATTTACTTATATCACGACAGCGGCGAGAATATCTTTGGCAAAATTTTGGAAGCAGGAAGACATCCCTACCCTTCCTTCCTTCCTTCCCTCCTCCCTCCCTCCCTCCCTCCCTCCCTCCCTCCCTCCCTCCCTCCCTCCCTCCCTCCCTCCCTCCCTCTCTTTCTTTCTTTCTTTCTTTCTTTCTTTCTTTCTTTCTTCTTTCTTTCTTTCTTTCTTTCTTTCTTCTTTCTTTCCCTCCCTCTTCCTTCCCTTTTTTCTGTCATTATTTAGCTTTTCATCATTTAGCTTTGGGGGGGGTTTAAGTCCCTTTCACTGTTTTTTTGGGGGGGGGCTTTATGAGTGATGGTCACTCATTGGTCTGTTAGGTGTAGTGTCCAAACTTTGTGTCAATTCGTCCAGTGGTTTTTGAGTTATGTTAATCCCACAAACGAACATTACATTTTTATTTATATAGATGGGCCTGTGACACAAACCCAGAAAAGTGGTTTGTCGTGAGCTTTGACCCTGTAAAAT
>NW_026847993.1:45535533-45564152 GCF_025583915.1 Anolis sagrei ordinatus
ACTTGTTCTTTAATGATCATATACAGGGTGTAACCAGAGCGTGGACTACCGTGGCCAAGTCAGAGTTCCTAAGGTATGGGCGCAGCTGGTGCACAAATTTCAACTGTGCAAATGCTCCCCTGGTCACCGCCGAAATCCTTACTTCAGGCTCTGCCATCATTCTGTGGATGCCTCCATAGCTGAGGAACTTCCTTGATACAAGATGCATATCATAACCACACTGTACATTAAATCCTTAGCTGTATTTGCACCATTTGAGTCCATGTGCAAGTGACTCTGTTTTGTCTGCAGGCTTCTGTACCATATCATCCTGCACATAACCTTAAAATTGAAATGCCATGTCATATTTTCTGCCTCTAGTAGCAAGTGTTATCTTACCTTACATTCTATTATATCATTGTATTTCCTCCATCCTGCTTGATAAGCTGTCAATATTGTTTTGGCAGGAGAAATTTCCATCTCCTGCATCAGATGATCTCTGTGACCTTTAAGCGAGTTGCTGGTGAGATAATTTACTTGCGTTATTGTGACAAAATAATATCTTTTCCTCCTGGGTCACATGACATGCAATCATTACATGATTCCCAAAGAACGATTAAAAATGTGCACTTTTTTTCCTCTCTCTCTCCCACATTTTGAAGTAGGAGAAAAGAAGAGAATTAATATATTCCCTATTGATGTATTTCTGTTATAAGAAAGAAGAATTAAGAAGGGGAGTCTTTGCCTCGAAAATCCTTCAATGCAATAATTCATTATATGGCCTAGTTTTTCCTTTTACACACAAACACAAAACAAATGCTACATATATTTATTTGTATTTTCATTGCTCAGCCTTTTGCAGCTAATGTTTTAATACAATTTTTGAGCGTCTTGTATTAGCAGAAGGATGTAATCACAAATATCAAGCTTTCTGGCATCTTTTGGCTCTCTGCGCATAACAAAAATGTCAAACAGATTTTAATGAAAGGCTGCGTGCTTGTGGGCTATTCACAGTCTGACACAGAATTCTAATTTTCAGATGTCTTCGCCTTACTGTTTTTTAATGCACAAATGCAACTTGGAATATTTTAGTGTGTAAAAAAGGGGTTTCAAATCAATCAAAACATGATATTATTGTACCCTTGAGTTATTATTATCAAACTCCCTTCCTACATCATGCTTACATTTTGAGGAACCTGGCTCGTGACCTAGCAGGCAATGGTTTATTATGGGGTTCCAGACCAAATTCTCTCTCCTATGCAGAAATGTAGTGTCCACCATTGTTGTTGTTGTTGTTCATTCGTTCAGTCGTCTCCGACTCTTCGTGACCTCATGGACCAGCCCATGCCAGAGCTCCCTGTCGGCCGTCACCACCCCCAGCTCCTTCAAGGTCAGTCCAGTCACTTCAAGGATGCCATCCATCCATCTTGCCCTTGGTCGGCCCCTCTTCCTTTTACCTTCCACTTTCCCCAGCATAATTGTCTTCTCTAGGCTTCCTGTCTCCTCATGATGTGGCCAAAGGACTTCCACTTTGTCTCTAGTATCTTTCCCTCCAATGAGCAGCCGGGCTTTATTTCCTGGAGGATGGACTGGTTGGATCTTCTCGCAGTCCAAGGCACTCTCAGCATTTTCCTCCAACACCACAGTTCAAAAGCATCGATCTTCCTTCGCTCAGCCTTCCCTAAGGTCCAGCTCTCACATCCGTAGGTGACTACAGGGAATACCATGGCTTTGACTAGGCGGATCTTTGTTGCCAGTGTGATGTCTCTGCTCTTTACGATTTTATCGAGATTGGACATTGCTCTCCTCCCAAGAAGTAAGCGTCTTCTGATTTCCTGGCCACAGTCTGCATCTGCAGTCATCTTTGCGCCTAGAAATACAAAGTCTGTCACGGCCTCCACATTTTCTCCCTCTATTTCCAGTTGTCAATCATTCTTGTTGCCATAATCTTGGTTTTTTTGATGTTTAGCTGCAACCCAGCTTTTGCACTTTCTTCTTTCACCTTGATTAGAAGGTTCCTCAGCTCCTCCTCGCTTTCGGCCATCAGAGTGGTGTCATCTGCATATCTGAGGTTGTTAATGTTTCTTCCAGCAATTTTCACCCCAGCTTTGCATTCATCAAGCCCCACACATCGCATGATGTGTTCTGCATACAAGTTAAAAAGGTTGGGTGAGAGGATGCAGCCTTGCCGGACCCCTTTCCCAATCTTGAACCAGTCCACCATTAGCAACAAAGAATTTTAAAAAAATTCATACCACAATGCTGTTGACAAATGCAAAATTAAAGCTAAACATAATAATAATGTATTTTCGAAGGCTTTCATGGCCAGAATCACTGGGTTGTTGTAGGTTTTCCGGGCTATATGGCCATGTTCTAGAGCAGTTGTTCTCAACTTGGGGTCCCCAGATGTTTTTGGCCTACAACTCCCAGAAATCCCAGCCAGCTTACCAGCTGTTAGGACTTCTGGGAGTTGAAGGCAAAAAACATCTGGGGACCCCAGGTTGAGAACCACTGTTCTAGAGGTATTTTCTCCTGACGTTTCGCCTGCATCTATGGAAAGCATCCTCAGAGGTAGTGAGGTCTGTTGGAAGTAGGAAAAGGGGTTTATATATCTGTGGAAAGACCAGGGTGAGACAAAAGACTTTTGTCTGCTGGAGCTAGGTGTGAATGTTTCAACTGAGCACCTTGATTAGCATTTAGTGGCTTGGAAGTGCCTGGGGGAAATCTTTCTTTGAGAGGTGATTTGATGTGCCTGATTGTTTACTCTCTGTTGTTGTGCTGTTGTAATTTTAGAGTTTTTTAATACTGGTAGCCAGATTTTGTTCATTTTTATGGTTTCTTCTTTTCTGTTGAAATTGACAAGTCTCCATAGGGACCACCAAATGTCAATAGGAAAGATGACCAGGCCAATGATTTGACGCGGATAACTAGGATGGTTTTAAATGGTGTATTTTAATATTTTGATAAATGTTTTTTAATGTTTATGTATTGTGTCTGTGTCCCGGCATTGAATGTTTGCCGTGTATATGCTGTGCTCCGCCCTGAGTCCCCTTCGGGGTGAGAAGGGTGGAATGTCAATGTTTTAAATAAATAAATAAATAAATAAATAAATAAATAAATAAATAAATGTCTTCCAAGATCAATGTACTGGTGATAGATCCGTAGGTGACTGTGGAGCCCTGTTCTTGACCTGCATGTTCTCCTGCAATGAGGGCATCGATTTCCAGGTGGAAGGCGGTCTTGGTCGGGGTTGGCTTGACATGCAAGGGGGATAACACAGTAAGGACACACTTCTTAGTTTTGACTCAAGGCAAGCCAGTTAAACACACCTTATCTATTCCACAGCAAACACTTTAGTTTCTCAGACTTACTTACTTACTTACTTACCTACCTTCTTACTTACTTACTTACTTACTTACTTACTTACTTAGGTGATCACTTGTTGTCTGAGTAGGATAGTCTTCCAAGATAAGTGTACTGCTGGGTCAGTAGGTGACTGTGGAGCCCTATTCTTGTATCTTCTCCCACACTGAGAGCATTGGTTTCCAGGTGGAAGGAGGTCCCAGTCGGGCTTGGCTTGACGCACCTTCCTCTTGGCACCTTTCTCTCTTTTGCCCTTCACTCGTGACTCTTCAAATTCTACTGCACATACATCAGGGGAACCACTGACCGCATTGGGAAGCTGATGAGGAAACACAACATACAAACTATCTACAGACCCACCAAGAAAATCCAACAAATGCTTCATTCAACAAAGGACAAGAGGGATCCTCTCACTTCTGCAGGAGTCTACCGTATACCATGCAGCTGTGGACAAGTCTACCGAGGAACCACCAAACACAGCAGCATTGGCCAGACATGAATCAAGGAACATGAAAGGCACGGCAGACTCCTTCAACCAGAGAAATCAGCCATAGCAGAGCACCTGATGAACCAACCTGGACACAGCATATTATTGGAGAACACAGAAATGCTGGACCACTCTCACAACCACCATGTCAGACTTCACAGAGAAGCCATTGAAATCCACAAGCATGTGGACAATTTCAACAGAAAGGAAGAGACCATGAAAATGAACAAAATCTGGCTACCAGTATTAAAAAACTCTAAAATTAGAACAGCACAACAACAGAGAGGAAACAAGGACATCTAATCACCTCTCAACAAAAGTTTGCTCCAGGCACTGTCAGGCCATTATATGCTAATCAAGGTGGTCAGTTGAAACATTCACACCTTGCTCCAGCAGACAAGAGTCCTTTGTCCCACCCTGGTCATTCCACAGATATATAAACCCTTTTTCCTAGTTCCAACAGACCTCACTACCTCTGAGGATGCTTGCCATAGATGCAGGCGAAACGTCAGGAGAAATGCCTCTAGACCATGGCCATATAGCCCGAAAAAACCTACAACAACCCAGTGATTCCAGCCATGAAAGCCTTCGACAATACAGTGCTATAGAATTTGAAGAGGCAGGAATGGAGGGCGAACAAGAGAAATGTGCCAAGAGGAAGGTGCGTCAAACCAACCCCGACCGGGACTGCCTTCCACCTGGAAAATGATGTCCTCACTGTGGGAGAAGATGCAGGTCAAGAATAGGGCTCCACAGTCAGGACACTGATCTTGGATGACAATCCTACTCGGACAACGAGGGATCACCTAAGAAGGACTTGAGTATATACAATATCCAAAATTCTTGGAAGCAGAAGTATTCGATATTTTGAATCCCATCCCACCCAACACAGATTTTGAAATATTTTACATATACATAATGAGGTATCTTGAAGATGGCCTTTATACCCCATTCACAAACTTTAAAAATCAACATAAATCGCTCAGACCTATTAGATGGGTTGTGGGCAGTGATTTAAACCTGGTCCAAATCAATTCTGGGCACCACAATTCAAGAGAGATATTGACAAGCTGGAATGTGTCCAGAGGAGGGCGACTAAAATGATCAAGGGTCTGGAGAACAAGCCCTATGAGGAGAGGCTTAAGGAGCTGGGCATGTTTAGCCTGAAGAAGAGAAGGCTGAGAGGAGACATGATAGCCATGTATAAATATGTGAGAGGAAGTCACAGGGAGGAGGGAGCAAGCTTGTTTTCTGCTTCCCTGGAGACTAGGACGCGGAACAATGGCTTCAAACTACAAGAGAGGAGATTCCATCTGAACATGAGGAAGAACTTCCTGACTTTGAGAGCCATTCAGCAGTGGAACTCTCTGCCCCGGAGTGTGGTGGAGGCTCCTTCTTTGGAAGCTTTTAAACAGAGGCTGGATGGCCATCTGTCAGGGGTGATTTGAATGCAATATTCCTGCTTCTTGGCAGGGGGTTGGACTGGATGGCCCATGAGGTCTCTTCCAACTCTTTGATTCTATGATTCTATGATTCTAGGGCTGATATACAAGGCATTCAATGACACTGATCTTGGAAGACAATCCTACTCGGACCACGAGGGATCGCCTAAGAAAGACTTGAGTATATACAATATCCAAAATGCTTGGAAGCAGAGGTAATCAATATTTTGAATCCCATTCCCCCCCCCCCGCCCCACATATTTTGAAATATTTTACATATACATAATGAGGTATCTTGAAGATGGCATTTATACCACATTCCCAAACTTACAAATCAACATAAATCACTCAGTCCTAATAGATGGGTTGTGGGCAGTGATTTAAACCTGGTCCAAATCAAATCTTCTGGGTCTTCCATTTGGTTTCCATCTGAATAGCAAGAATCAAGGTTAATACATACATTTAAGATTACAATTTCTTTTTTTCTGAGGCAGTTCAGCAATTTGCATCCTTTAGCCCAATGCATTCGTCCAGCTCCGCAAATAGCCCGGAAGAATACTGATCAATGTGATGCCCTATTGACAAAAGCTCTGATGTAATGCATATATTTTGTGCATTTTGATTGTGTTCCTGTGTGTTGATTCATAGCAGATTTGTCAATAAAAATTGCACAAAGTCTTTGAGCTATAAATGTCACTTAAAAATATTACTAGAATAACTTTTTTTTATGTGGACGGGGGTCTTGTGAAGCAGGTTGCCAAGCCATAAATAAATAAAGAGATTCTGTTGACATGGAGGATGATTCCCAAATAGGATGCCAGTAATTGATTTATGTTTTTAAAAACGCATCATAATGTGACATATACAGCATTTAAATGCAATAAATTGTGGAGAAGGATACTTAGAACACACACTGTCTTTATGAAAATGTACTGTACAGTTGGCCCTCCGTATTTCCAGGTTTCCTATTGAACCTTCAGATTTGAGGTCTGGAAACTAAGCTTTATGAGCTCTAAAACTAGTATGTACGCATTCAGAAGAAGACCTACAAGCCACTCTAAACACCTTCACAGAAGCATACAAGAAGCTCAGCCTGTCATTGAACATAGAAAACCAAAGTGCTGTTCCAGCAGTCACCAGCCAATCCCTCTCCAATGCCAGAGATACAGCTTAATGGTGTAACATGAGAAAATGTTGACCATTTCCGCTACCTTGGCAGCCACCTCTCCACCAAAGTCAACATTGACACCGAAATACAACACCGCCTGAGCTCTGCGAGTGCAGCATTTTTCCGAATGAAGCAGAGAGTGTTTGAGGACCGGGACATCCGTAGGGATACCAAGGTGCTTGTTTATAAAGCTATTGTCCTCCCAACCCTGCTATACGCCTGCGAAACGTGGACTGTCTACAGACATCACATGCAACTCCTGGAACGATTCCATCAGCGCTGCCTCCGGAAAATCCTGCAAATCTCTTGGGAAGACAAGCAGACAAATGTCAGCATGCTGGAAGAAGCAAAGACCACCAGCATTGAAGCGATGGTCCTCCGCCATCAACTCGCTGGACCGGCCACATTGTCCGGATGCTCGACCACCGTCTCCCAAAGCAGTTGCTCTACTCCGAACTCAAGAACGGAAAATGGAACGTTGGTGGACAGGAAAAGAGATTTAAAGATGGGCTCAAAGCCAACCTTAAAAACTCTGGCATAGACACTGAGAATTGGGAAGCCCTGGCCCTTGAGTGCTCCAGCTGGAGGTCAGCTGTGACCAGCAGTGCTGTATAATTTAAAGAGGCACGAATGGAGGGCGAAATACCAAGAGGAAGGCGGGTCAAGCCAACCCCGACCGGGACTGCCTTCCACCTGGAAACCAATGCCCTCACTGTGGGAGAAGATGCAGATCAAGAATAGGGCTCCACAGTCACCTACGGACCCACCAGAACACTGATTTTTGAAGACTATCCTACTTGGCCAACGAGGGATCGCCTAAGTAAGTAAGACTAGATTTAATGGTTTCAGATTACAAGAAAAGAGATTCTACCTGAACATAAGGAAGGACTTTTTTATTACTGCAAGGACCATTTGATAGTGGGATAGATGCCATCAGAGAGTAATGGGCTCCTCTTCTTTGAAGGCCTTTAGACAGAATTTGAGGATTTTTCAGGACTTTGAAGGCCTTTAGACAGAATTTGGGTATTTTTCATATATTTCAGAGGGTTGGACTAGATGTCACTTGTAGTCTATTCCAGGCCTAAGATTTCATGAAATTGATGGGCTTTTATTTTAAACTAGCAGTCCCCTGCCACACGTTGCCATGGCCCAGTCTGTGTATATTTGTATATATGTGTATATATGTGTGTTTGTGTATATGTGTGGTTTTGCGCATGCATTGTAATGTATTTTTTTGTTTTTTGGCTTTTTCAGTCCCTTCTGCTGTGTTTTTCAGTGTTTTTATGAATGATGGTCACTCGTTGGCCTGATAGATGTCTTGTGTCCAAATTTGGTGTCAATTCGGCCAGTGGTTTTTGAGTTATGCTAATCCCACAAACGAACATTGCATTTTATTTATATCAGTGCTTCTCAACCTTCCCAATGCCCTTAACACACTTTCTCATGTTGTGTTGACCCTCAACCATAACATTATTTTCGTTGCTGCATCATAACTGTAATTTTGCAACTGTTATGAACTGTAATGTAAATATCTGATATGTAGGATGTATTTTCATTCACTGGACCAAATTTGGCACAATTTGAATACTACTGGGATTGGGCGAGGGATTAATTATGCCATTTGGGAGTTGTAATTGATTTTATTTATAGTTCACCTACAATCAAAGAGCATTCTGAACTTCACCAATGACCAATATTGGCACACAGAACTCCCATGACCAACAGAAAATACTGGAAGGGTTTGGTGGGCATTGACCTTGAGTTTTGGAGTTGTAGTTCACCTACATCCAGAGAGCACTGTGGACTCAAACAATGATGGATCTGGACCAAACTTGGCACAAATCCTCAATATGCCCAAATGTGAACACTGGTGGGTTTGGGGAAAATAGACTTGACATTTGGGAGTTGTAGTTGCTGGGATTTATAGTTCACCTATAATCACAGAGAATTCTGAACCCCACCAACAAGAGAATTGGGCCAAGCTTCCCATGCAGAACCCCCATAACTAACAGAAAATACTGTGTTTTCTGATGGTCTTTGGCGACCCCTCTGACACCCCCTCGCAACCCCTCCAGGGGTCCTGACCCCCAGGTTGAGAAACACTGGTATAGGGCTATCTATCCAAAAGCCCCCAGAGAAGGAGTTTAAGTGGAAAGAAGGAGATCTGGAAAATAAAGAAATGCGAAAGTGTTGGTGTCTAATATATGTAATGTCGTGATGCTTGTGGATAAACAGTATTTCTTTCTGTTTCTTTGTCAGTGTTGATGTGGAGAGTGTCTGGTTTGCCTACTCTGGAACATGCAACATATCATAGTCCTTCTTTGGGGGTCCCTTTCAAATCTATGATACTATGTATTGTGGAAGGCTTTCATGGCCGGAATCACTGAGTTGTTGTAGGTTTTTCTGGGTTATATGGCCATGTTCTAGAGCAGTGGTTCTCAACCTGTGGGTCCCCAGGTGTTTTGGCCTACAATTCCCAGAAATCCCAGCCAGTTTACCAGCTGTTAGGATTTTTGGGAGTTGAAGGCCAAAATATCTGGGGGCCAGGTTGAGAACCACTGACCTAGATGGTTCATAGGAAGAGATGGTTCATAGGAAAGAGATTTAGAATTATGTTTCAGCCCTCACAGCCTCTGAGGATGCTTGCCGTAGATGCAGGCGAAACGTTAGGAGAGAATGCCTCTAGAGCAGGGGTCCTCAAACTTTTTAAACAGAGGGCCAGGTCACAGTCCCTCAACCTGTTGGAGGGCCAGATTATAATTTGAAAAAATAAATGAATTCCTATGCACACTGTACATATTTTATTTGTAGTGCAAAACACTTAAAAGAATGCAATAATTAAAATGAAGAACAATATATACTTATTAGTATTTCAATGGGAAGCGTGGGCCTGCTTTTGGCTGATGAGATAAGATTGTTGTTGTTGTGTGTTTTTAAGTCATTTCAGACTTAGGCTGACCCTGAGTGAGAGCCAGGCAAATGACCTTGGAGGGCTGCATCCGGCCCCCGGGCCTTACTTTGAGGACCCCTGTATTACGGTATATTGCTTTAAGTCCAGTGTGTGTGTGTTAAAGAAAGCCTTGCAGAAATCCTTGCAAAGTATTGATGGTTAACTGCAGCTGCAGTTAACTAGCCCAGCTCAGCATGGCTGGGCCACGCCTCTTGAATGTTATAGTTTGAAGTTTTTGCAAGTAGTTAGGCAGCAGTTGGGTGTTTGGCTTGCTGGAGGGCAGATGCAAGAAGTTTATGTTGTGGTGAAGTAACCATGTACTTTTGTTATGCTCTATAATTTTGTAACACAGAAGATTTATTCAGTATTACTTACAGAGACAATGTAAGTGTGCAAAGCTGTTTATTTTCAACTCTGCAACCAAGAGTAAAGTTCTACTATTTTATTTCTTCTGACTGGTCTGTGTCTTTGGCATTGGGTTTCTGGGCATGTTGGACATTGCTACTGCGCAACAAATTGACTCAGCGCAACACCCTGCTCTAGAACATGCCCATATAACCCGGAAAAACCTACAACAACTCTATGATACTATGTTAAATGCTAAAGATTTTTTTTAAAAATCCTATAAGTGCAATAGAAAAGAGGTGCATATTTGCAAACGGGCCTTCTCATCTCACTATACGAACAGCCTTGGTATTCTATTGTTTGCAATGCTATTTGTGGAGGAGAGGAGGAAAACAAACACACACGCAACCCACACAACACAACACAGAAGGATTTCAGCACGCACTGTCGGCAGCCCTCCTCCTCCTCCTCCTTCCTCGCATCTTCTCCTTTCATGCAGTTTTGTTTCACTGATTTGAGCATGTTCTAATTTTGTCATTCAAGCCATCTGACTCTCACAGCTCTATACAAACAAAACCTAATTTAGTCAGCGATGTTTTAAGTCATAACAATGACGGATGGCCAAGGTTCAGGTGTGCCAGAATATTTAAATACCTCGCCTACATTTCCTCTCCAGATCAAGACAGGCGGAGGTTCGGCTGGTGGGATCCTTTTTATTATTATTTTTTGGAACACAGATTAATTATCATTTTGCATTTGAAAGGAGGGGGAGAAGCTCTTTGTATTCTGCATTATTAATTGGTTATTTAATTAGGAATTCCAGGAGCTGGAGATTTCTTGGATAGCATGAACTATGCCTATATATAATATCTACGTATAAAGAGAGAGGGAGAGAGCACTATATCCAGCTCGGCTAGCTTCGTCCTGTTGCCTTTTTGTATCTTACGAAGGTCACAATAAAAAGTGATTGTTTGGCATCGCAGCCGTGAATTATGCCACACAGACAAGCTTTTAACCTATGTGCCTCCGCGCTGAGTGAGACACACATGGATGTGCTCCTTTTAAACAGTTCTCTATTGAAGAGGATTCAATCACCATAATGAATCTGAAGCCAAGCAGCAATCTTCTCCACTGAAAGAATTTCTAAAAGATTGTAGAATTTGTAAAACGAACAGCTCGCAGACTAAATGGCTGTGTGGGTGAATCAATTATTGTGGGGCTGGTGGCAGTCATAATATTTAGTACGTATCAGAATAGTGTTTCAGGTATAATAAGATATTCCAGGGTTTCGGCTCCCCTCAGTGCCGTTCCTTCGCCACCCCAGATTTTCCCCTAACTAATTTAACTAATTTGTAATTATCGGCATGGTTTACTCAGTAGGAAGACCCCTCCCCCCCAACACACACACACACACAAATGGGACTTATTTCTACATAATATTTATTTATTTATTATTTACTTTATTTATATACCGCTTTTCTCAGCCCTCAGGCAACTCAAAGCGGTATTTTATTTATTTATCGTGTCATCAGCAACCATACCATTGTATTACAATTCTAACAGAGCAAAACAAACACACAGATTAAAAAGAAAAAGAAAACACACAGATTTTGCAAATTTGGTAGTTGGTTAAATGTCCTTTGACCAGTATCTGGCCACTTGGAGTGCCTCTGGTGTTGCCGCAAGAAGGTCCTCCATTGTGCATGTGGCAGGGCTCAGGGTGCATTGCAGCAGGTGGTCAGTGGTTTGTTCTTCTCCACACTCGCATGCTGAGGATTCCACCCTGTAGCCCCATTTCTTGAAGGTTGGCTCTGCATCTCGTGGTGCCAGAGCGCAGTCTGTTCAGCGCCTTCCAAGTCGCCCAGTCTTCTGTGTGCCCAGGGGGGAGTCTCTCATCTGGTATCACCCATGGATTGAGGTTCTGGGTTTGGACCTGCCACTTTTGGACTCTCGCTTGCTGGGGTTCCAGCGAGTGTCTCTGTAGATCTAAGAAAACTATGTCTTGATTTAAGTCGTTGACGTGCTGGCTGATACCCAAACAGGGGATGAGCTGGAGATGTCTCTGCCTTGGTCTTTTCACTATCTCAGCCCTCAGGAGACTCAAAGCGGTGAACAACATCGATACAAAACATCACGAGACAAGTATAGGGCAATAATAATAATAATAATAATAATAATAATAATAATAGGATTGTATTTTGCTATTTTAATGTTTTAGTGTGATTTAGAATATGATGTTTTAATGGCTGTCTGTAATATTGATGTTGGAAACTGGCCTGAGTCCCTCGAATAGAAGAAAACCAGTATACAAAACTGCTAAATAAATAAATAAATAAATAAATAAATAAGTTATCTATATAAATAAAATTGTAATGTTCGTTTGTGGGATTAACATAACCCAAAAACCAAATTTGGACACAATACACCAAATTTGGACATAATACACCTCTCAGGCCAGTGAGTGACCATCACTCATAAAAACACTGGAAAACACAGTGGAAGTGACTTAAAAAGCCAAAAAACAAAAATTGCATTACAATGCATGCGCAAAAACACACACATATATGTAAAGTTCATTTGTGGGATTAACATAAATCAAAAACCACTGGGTGAATTGACACCAAATTTGGACACAATACACTTGTCAGGCCAACGAGTGACCATCACTCATAAAAACACTGAAAAACACAGCAGCCTGGACTTTCCACAGATTTTTCATTCATTCAGTCGTTTCCTGCTCTTTGTGACCTCATGGACCAGCCCGCGCCAGAGCTCCCTATTGGCCGTCACCTTCCCCAGCTCCTTCAGAGTCAAGCCAGTCACTTCAAGGATGGTATCCATCCATCTTGCCCTTGGTCAGCCCCTCTTCCTTTTTCCTTCCATTTCCCCAGCATAATTATCTTCTCTAAGCTTTCCTGTCTCCTCATGATGTGGCCAAAGTACTTCAACTTTGTCTCTAGTATCTTTCCCTCCAATGAGCAGTCGGGCTTTATTTCCTGGAGGATGGACTGGTTGGATCTTCTCGCAGTCCAAGGCACTCTCAGCACTTTCCTCCAACACCACAGCTCAAAAGCATCGATCTTCCTTCGCTCAGCCTTCCCTAAGGTCCAGCTCTCACATCCGTAGGTGACTACAGGGAATACCATGGCTTTGACTAGGCGGATCTTTGTTGCCAGTGTGATGTCTCTACTCTTTAGTATTTTATCGAGACTGGACATTGCTCTCCTCCCAAGAAGTAAGCGTCTTCTGATTTCCTGGCCACAGTCTGCATCTGCCGTAATCTTTGCACCTAGAAATACAAAGTCTGTCACGGCCTCCACATTTTCTCCCTCTATTTTCCAGTTGTCAATCATTCTTGTTGCCATAATCTTGGTTTTTTTGATGTTTAGCTGTTTATTTATTACTTTCACCCCATAAAAACCACAACCCCCCCCGCCACTTAAACCCCCCCACATTACGCTCTACTTTTATCCTTTCCTTTTTACTTTAAATACCCCCACACCCACATACTAACCCCCAACCCTTACTTAAAAACTTAAAACACTTTACCACCCCCCCCCATACTTACTACTTACTTACTAACCTTTTACTGCGTTGAACGACAGCTACCTTACGTTTTAACTACTACTACGTTAACTACTACTTACTTTATACTCCCTCTACTTTATACTAACGCCTTACGTTACTGAACTCTATACCTTCACTGTTATTATGAATACTACTTATAACCTAACTTATACTTATACTATTACTACTAGACTTAGCTTCTACAGCTCTACTGAGTACTGACTGTATTACTATAACTACTACACTAGCTCATACTCTGTGACTACTACTACTACTTTTAATAGCTATTATTTATATACCTACATGCATGACCTTCGAACTACATATACATGACTTACTATAACTTCTTACGGTTTACTATACTCTACACTGAGCTACTTACTACCCCTTAGCTTTACTGTCCACTTAATTTACTTAATACTCTACTTACTCACTGTACTATACTCGTGACTAACTACTCTGCTGGGTATACTCTACTATACTCTTACTTATACTTTAACTACTACTCTACTACTATACTGTACTACCTACTACTACTTAAAACTACTACTTAAACTATATACTACTACTATCTATAACTACTATACTCTTGTTACTTCATACTACTACTACTACTGCACTCCTATTACCTGTCCTTTCTCTGTCTTAATCTCTACTACTACTTAGGCTATCTTACTTATACTTACTTCTACTACTATACTACTACTATACTTAACATGACTACGTTACTATACTTCATCTATACGTTATACTATACTACGTAACTATACTTATACTTGTACATACCTGACTCTACTCTTACTAACCTTACGACGTTACTCCTCTACTGACTACTACTACGCAGCATACTCTACTACTACACTACTACTAACTCACTGCCTACTATACTTCTACTATACATCTAACACTAACTCTACGCATACTTTACTAATTCAACTAACTATACTATGCTTAGCTTAGAATACCTACTACTTATATACTACTACTACTACTTACTACTACTTAACTTATGGAGGCTACTACTACTACATACTTTCTACTACTACTTCCTAACTGTGTCTCTAACTACCCTTACTCTTTATACATAGCTAACCTTAAACCTAATTACCTTACTACTTACTGTTCATACTACTACGTAACTTTACACTACCTAACTAGCATACTACTTTATACTCACTTACTACCTTCGTACTCCTAGTACTAATACTTGCTCTAGCTACTGACTACTACTATACTATACTTTCTACCTTACTTACTATTCTACTACTATACTACTGACTTACTACTACTATACTAGCTCTTCTATACTGAACCTTATATTAACTGGCCTATATCTTACTCTTTACTTTACCTTAAACTACTCTAGCTACTACTTACTAAACTATACTACTTACTATACTACTCTGATAACTACTTACTTAGTATACTCCTACTACTGTCTTATACGAACTACTTCTACTATATACTACATGCTTAACTTATTACTTACTACTATACTTGCTAACTATATACTACTTTACTACTGAGCTACTTTCTAACTTATACTGTACTCACTTTCTTGCATACTACTACTGAACTTACTAACTTATCCTTCTTTACTAACTACTTACTATAAGACATTTTACTTTACTACTTACGCTACATACTCTTTATAACTTACTATACTTTTTGCTTACTGCTTACTACTCCTACACTACCTAACTACTACTACTATAACTTAAAGCTTTACATAACTACTCTTACTACTACTACTGATACTATCTACTTACTTTACTGATACTTTACTACTATATACTTACTCACGACTGTACTAGACTTCTGACTTTTTTACATTACTTACTACTACTAATACTATAAATACTACTCTACTTTCTACTTACTGTACTGGACTATACTTTTTATACTTACTCATAAACTTAACTACTTACTTTACGTACTAACTATACCTACTACTCCTACTGTGACTTTACCTCTTATACGTACTTTCGAACTAAACTACTACTGACATATAACGTATCTACTATACTTTCACCTATATCTTATTACTTATACTTACTACTAATACTTTTACTATACTAATACTTCTACTATTACCTAGTTTAGTCCTACTAACATACTACATCATACTACTTATACTACTACTATCTAACTACTACTGTACCTACTTACTTTATACACTACTTACTACTACTTTTGGTTATAATACCTTGTAGCTCTCTACTACTACTCTCTTACTTTAAACTTACTACTTCTTAACTCCTGTATACTACTAGCTAACTATATACTCTTATCTGACTACTCCATGTCTTTACTACTATACATCTTACAACCCTTATTTACTATACTGCTCTACTGTATACTACTAATACTTACTCGAGTCTTTGGCTACTTTCACTGACTACTACTATCTTGGACTTACTAACCCTTTACTTTAATACCTTTATACTATAAACTTTACTTACGAAATACTACCTAACTTACTGTCTACATATAATACGACATATACTACTATACTACCTTACTGAACTACTTCTACTTCTTACCTAACTTATACTACTACTACTTACGACTATACTCTAGACTATACTTTAACTACCTTTAACTAAACTACTTCTGTCTTTATATACTATACTAGTCTCTAGACTCTCTACTTAACTTCATACTTAAGCTTGACTACTTACCTTACTGAACACTTGAACTAACTACTATACTAACTCTCCTACACTATTATACTACTATATACTTACTATAATATACTACTCTACTTCTATATACCTACACTATACTGACTTACCTACTTTACATTGCTTACTTAACCTTACTACCTTTTATTCTACTAACTACGTACTCAACTCTACTTCTACTATCTACTTACAAGCTCATCTCTACTTACATTACTATCTACTACTATACTCTTACTTATACTAACCTACGTACTACGTACTATACTGATAAACTAACTAACTACTACTGTATACTCTCCTATACTTACTTTGAGCTGACTACTTTACTACTACTATACATGATCCTACAGTATACTTACATTACTGGCGGGTAGCTATACTTTTCTTTACTTACTACTACTTAACCTGAAAACTCTACTCTAACTATACTAACTGCTACTACTATACTACTACTTACATACCTATACTACTACTTTTCTACTCTAACTACTACTTACTAACTACTAATAACTATACTACGTACTATACTACTACTACCTAATACTAACTTTCTTTACGTTATACACCTTACTACATATACTACTAAATACTACTATTACTTTATACTTACGGTTATACTAACTTACCTGTACTAACTTCTGTATAGTATCTACTACTACTACTACTACTACTACTACAACATTACAATATTCTTCAAACTACTCTATACTACTATCTTTTACTAACTTACTACTATACTATAATATACTTATATACTATACTACTATACTACTATAACTCTTACATTGACGCTATACTTATACTTATTACTACTCTACTACTTACTTTAACTACTTGAAGTACTATTGTACTACCTATACTACCATATACTATACGGACGAGCTACTATACTACTACTTTTAACTACTATACGACTACTATAACTCTTACCTAATAACTACTACCTACTGAATACTTACTACTCTATATCGACTTACTGTATACTATATCCTCTTTACTACTCTAAATACTTCTACTACTACTATACTATCTTAACTACTTACTACTTATACTGTCTTATACTCTAACTACTCTATACTATATACTACTTACTACTGACTTAACTCCTGTAAGTCTTGGGGGTTGGGGGGAGAGACTACTGGGAAGGGAAAGGGGGAGGAGTGAGAGAGGGTCGGGTGTGTGAGGAAGGGGGAGGAAAGGAAGGGAGAGGGCTGGCTGGAAGGCGTGAGGGGGGCGGAGGAGAAATGAGAGCAGGTGAAGTGACTACTGGACTTAACGGAGATGAAGTAGGGTTATACTTTGAACTACTACTGTCTGACTACCTGACGTACTAACTAAGACTACTAACTACTGACTTACTACTGATTGGACATCATACTGACTTATTGATGATCCTACTGTATACGGTTACTATAACTAACCCTACTACTACTTACTTTGACTACTACTACTACTTCTACTGACTATCACTACCTACTAGCTTTCTCCTGTGACTACTACTACTACTTCCTCCCCTTATCTACGGCCCCAGCTCTCACTCCCACATCACCATCTCCCAGGCGCCCGTCTCTCGCCACGTACCTGGCCGCCCGCACCCGTCCCACCCCCTCTACCGATGCTCTCGGGACGACCGCGACGTACAACCAGCACGATTCGGCAGCGCAGCTCAAGCCGAGCGCTCTAACTCGAGCCCGGGGAGGCCACGTGTCGCGCATATTTCCAGCATCGACTCGTCCTGACTCACCCACTGGCAGCAGTCCCGCCGCAGGCACGAGGGGACCCCGCACGTGCTGCATCCCGCACGGATCCCTGGCGCACTCAAGAGCGTATGGAAACCCGACGGCACACCATCGCGGACGACTCAAGATATACAGGTGCGCACACGCTTCTAGCACGCCTCCGGACCCGAAGGGGCCAGGGACGCGGCGGCTCCGCCCCTTGGGCCACCCGCGGATTGGGGAGAGGAGAGGAGGCGGTGGAGTGCCGGGGGATCGGGAAAGGGAGCCGGTCATGGGGAAGGGATCGAACGCGGAGAACGATTGAGCACCAGCTCTGCTCGTGGCCGGGTGGAGCAGGAACAAGAGGGGCTAGGCAAGGCTCAAGGGCCCGGCCCCTTTGGGAAGAGGATCGCCAGGCAGCGAGGCAAGAAAGCCGAGGCTCCCCCCGGACTGCTAGGGCTGTTGTGAGCTGAGAGGGCGCTCCTCAAGTGGCGGCCAGGGCATTTACAGAGGCGCCTCTGCACCCCTGGTAAAAAAAAAAAGTGTTCTGCGACCGCTTACTTCGTGTAAAGGACGAGCCGCCCCTGCATCCAGTCCAACCCCATTCTTCCAAGAAGCAGGAATATTGCATTTAAATCACCCCTGACAGATGGCCATCCAGCCTCTGTTTAAAAGCTTCCAAAGATGGAGCCAGCACCACACTCCAGGGCAGAGAGTTCCACTGCTGAACGGCTCTCACAGTCAGGAAGTTCTTCCTCGTGTTCAGGTGGAATCTCCTCTCTTGTAGTTTGAAGCCATTGTTCCGCGTCCTAGTCTCCAAGGAAGCAGAAAACAAGCTTGCTTCCTCCCTGTGGCTTCCTCTCACATATTTATACATGGCTATCATATCTCCTCTCAGCCTTCTCTTCTTCAGGCTAAACATGCCCAGCTCCTTAAGCCTCTCCTCATAGGGCTTGTTCTCCAGACCCTTGATCATTTTAGTCGCCCTCCTCTGGACACATTCCAGCTTGTCAATATCTCTCTTGAATTGTGGTGCCCAGAATTGGACACAATATTCCAGGTGTGGTCTAACCAAAGCAGAATAGAGCATGGGGAGTATGACTTCCCTAGATCTAGACACTAGCCTCTTATTGATGCAGGGCAAAATCCCATTGGCTTTTTTTGCCGCCACATCACATGGTTGGCTCATGTTTAACTTGTCCACGAGGACTCCAAGATCTTTTCCACACGTACTGCTCCCGAGCCAAGCCTTGTCCCCATTCTGTTTCTTTGCGTTTCATTTTTTTCTGCCTAAGTGGAGTCTCTTTCATTTGTCACTATTGAACTTCTTTTTGTTAGTTTTGGCCAATCATCTCTCTAATCTGTCAAGATCGTTTTGAACTTGCAGACGACTTGATCTGCGTAATAGAAGAACCAAGGAAATATGCCCAAACGTGGATATCAAAAATAGAGACGTATGGTAAGCTGGCGGGCTTCAAGATCAACAGAGAGAAAACAAAAATCCTAGCAAAAAATATAAACAAGAAAAACCAAGAAGAGCTTAAGAAGACTACAGGAATGTCATTAGTCCCAAAGTTAAAATACTTAGGCATCTATATCTCGGCAAATAATAGACAATTTTTCAAAAATAATTATGTTCCAGCATGGGATAAAATTAAAAAGGACCTGAAGAACTGGTCCAACCTCAACATCTCTTTGCTGGGAAGAATCAGCGTCATCAAAATGAACATTTTGCCCAGATTCCTTTTCCTGTTTCAAAATTTACCGATAATCCAAAGTAAGACCCCATTCAATGAATGGAACAAAACGATTAGATCATTTATCTGGAAAGGTAAGAAACCCAGGATAAAACATCAACACATGATCGACTCAACGAAAAGAGGTGGTCTTGGTCTCCCAGACCTGATTCTATACCACGATGCATGTGGCATAGCCTGGATTAAAGAGTGGCTCTTACTTGAAAAAGAAAAGGTACTAGCTCTAGAGGGGTTCAATTTGAGAATAGGTTGGCACGCCTACTTATGGCTAAGCCAAACGAAGAAAGAAAAATCTTTTAACAATCACGCCATTAGGAGGCCTCTGTTGAGAATATGGGAAAAGTACAAAAAAATTCTGTATCTAGGGAAAATACCTATGTGGTTTTCACCCATAGAGGGCGAACAAAGGAGATTGCTTGGCTGGAGGAAATGGCCCACATATAGAACTGCAACCACCAAGAAGGACGGCCAGCTCCAGCTGAAATCGAAAGAAGATTTAACCAAGGAATTTAACTCTCTTTCCTGGCTCCAATATTTTCAGCTAAGAGGCCACTTTAACAGAGATCAAAAAGTAGGTCTTATGGAAAAAGACCCATTTTGGGAAAAGTTCTTAAGAAAAGATAAGAAGACCATCACATCCATTTACAACCTACTTCTAGAATGGGCAACGGAACAAGAAAAAGTTAAAGATTGCATGGTTAAATGGGCCAGAAATCTTGGAAGGACGATAAGTCTCCATGAATGGGAACAACTCTGGACGAAAAAGACCAAATACACATATGCCATTGTACTAAAGAGAATTGGTACAAAATGTTCCATCGCTGGTACATGACACCCCAAAAATTAGGCCAGATGTTCAAGACAACGAACAACAAATGCTGGAAATGCGAAGAACAAGTTGGTACCTTTTTCCATCAATGGTGGTCATGTCCTGTGGCTCAGAAATTCTGGAAGAAAATCAATGTAATTTGTGAAAAAATCCTCAATATCAAGATTAGAGATAAAGCTGAATGCTACCTACTAGGTCTATTCAAGGAAGAATGGAATCTGGGGGTCAATGAAGATATTTTATTTACCTTCCTCACAGCTGCGGCAAGAATAGTTTTTGCCAGGAAGTGGAAATCAAAGGAGATCCCCACAGAACAGGAATGGTGGGAAAAAGTCCTAGAGATAAGAGAAATGGACAGACTTACATATGCTCTGAAAGACACAAACGGCCGCCCTCTAAAGAGGACGGACTGGGTTCCACTTAACGGATACTTAGGAACAGATTAGAACATTTGGAGTGATGAGAGAGTAAATGTAACTAGGAACACGATAGAGTTAAAAGGGATAGACCCAAGACAACAGTCCACAAAGAAGAAGATAAACCGAAAACGCGGTGTAAATGGAGTCGGAAGTCAAACTCCCCCCTTATCCCCGTTCCTTTCCCTGTCCCTTTCTGCCCCCTCTATTACACCCCATAATATACCCCCACTTCCCAATCCCCTTACTCTTTTCCCTCCTTTTTAGGATCTTTTATGATATTGTATTGTATTGTGTATCTAATTCTATAACCCACTTCCCCTTTTTTCTACTTACCTTTTTTTACCTATCAGTGATACTTTGTAATAATCTGAAAATTTAATAAAAAAAAAAGATCGTTTTGAACTTTGCTCCTGTCCTCTGGAGTATTGACTATCCCTCTGAACATGAGGAAGAACTTCCTGACTGTGAGAGCCGTTCAGCAGTGGAACTCTCTGCCCCGGAAGGAGTGTGGTGGAGGCTCCTTCTTTGGAAGCTTTTAAGCAGAGGCTGGATGGCCATTTGTCAGGGGTGATTTGAATGCAATATTCCTTGCTGTGCTACTCTGCTGCTGAGTATGCATGCTCAGTGTGGAACACATCTCACCACGCTAAAACAGTGGACGTGGCTCTTAATGAGACATGCCGCATTATCACGGGGTGTCTCGCCCTACACGTTTTAATTGAATATGTTATACGATGTTTTTAATGATTGTTTTGTGATTTTATTGTTGGAAACAGGCCCGAGTCCCCCGATAGAGGGGAGAAGACCGGTATACAAAATTGCTAAATAAAATAAAATAAATACATACATACACCACTGGAGAAATTACACTGCTTAGCCGGTATTGCACCACCTGACATCCGCCGGGAAGTAGCAGCCAATAGTGAAAGGACCAAGGCAGAGACATCTCCAGCTCATCCCCTGTTTGGGTATCAGCCAGCACGTCAACGACTTAAATCAAGACATAGTTGTCTAAGATCTACAGAGACACTCGCTGGAACACCTCAGCAAGCGAGAGTCCAAAAGTGGCAGGCTCAAACCCAGAACCTCAACCAATGGCTGATACCAAATGAGAGACTCCTGGGCACACAGAAGACTGGGCGACTTGGAAGGCGCTGAACAGACTGCGCTCTGGCACCACGAGATGCAGAGCCAACCTTAAGAAATGGGGCTACAAAGTGGAATCCTCGACATGCGAGTGTGGAGAGGAGCAAACCACTGACCACCTGCTGCAATGCAACCTGAGCCCTGCCACATGCACAATGGAGGACCTTCCTTGCAGCAACACCAGAAGCACTCCAAGTGGCCAGATACTGGTCAAAGGACATTTAATCAACTACCAAACTCACAAATTTTGTATCCTGTATTTTGTATTTTTGTATTTTGTCTGTTTGTTTGCTTTGTTCTGTTAGAAATGTAATATAATTGACTGGTTGCTGATGACTCGATAAATAATAAGTCAGGGGTGATTTGAATGCAATATTCCTGCTTCTTGGCAGAATGGGGTTGGACTGGATGGCCCATGAGGTCTCTTCCAACTCTTTGATTCTATGATTCTATGACTACAGCTCCCAGTATTCCCCAGTAATTAGTCATATTGGTGAAGGTTTTGGGACGCTGCAACCCATAAAGTAACATTTCCAAGTTCTGAGTGAAAAAATACAGGACAAAAACATGCACACAAGCCTGAGTTTGGGTCAACCGATTGCCACCTTGAGAGCAAAATCTCTGGCAATACTCAAGACCTGCTTTGTTTCAGCCACAAGAATTCAGAATAATAAAGCTGTGCCAAATATAAATTTCGCAATCGGCGTGTTAAGTGCCAGAGATGACAGAAGGGGTGTCCTTTTAATAATAAAAAACCCCTAATCTTTATTAAAAGTGTTGCAAGCATAGTATTTTCAGGTCTTAGACAATGTAATGTGATTTATTCAAAGAAATGCTGATGATTAGACATTAAATGGCACTAAATATTCCACTTCCTCTGCACTGCCTGATAAACTGGTTTCATTAACATTATAAGTAACAAAAGTTTCCATTTCAGTCGGCCTATTCCCCCCCACCCCCCCCCCCCCGGTTTCAATGCAAGCTCAGCTGCAGATGCGTGACGCTATCAAATCCATACTGTGGCACATGCATTCAGTCATTGCAGCCATACTTCCGAACATATGGTTCTATATGTTGGCTTGATGAATGATTTTTATTTAGAAGCACCATTTATAGAACGGTATCTTTCATCCCAACAGTGATGCAGTCAGGTCTTACATCCCAGAAGACCCCAAAAGCTCTGAGATGGAGCGGAGGAGTCAGGTAACTGCAAAGAAAGGCATGGGGATGATGTCCCATGACACACCTTTCTTCTATATATATAAAAAGGCTCTGTGCATAATGAGTACCTTAAAAACAAAAGAACCAATGAACGAAATCACACCAAATTTGGCAACAAAACATCTCACAACACAAGGAGTGACCATCACTCAAAAAATTATGATTTTGTCATTTGGGAGTTGTAGTTGCTGGGATTTATAGTTCACCTATAATCAAAGAGCATTCTGAACTCCGTCAATGATGGAATTGTAACCAAACTTGGCACACAGAACTCCCATGACCAACAGAAAATACTGGAAGGGTTTGGTGGGCATTGACCTTGAGTTTGGGAGTTGTAGTTCAACTACATCCAGAGAGCACTATGGACTCAAACAATGATGGATCTGGAACGAATTCTCAATATGCCCAAATATGAGCACAGATGGAGTTTGGGGGAAATAGACCTTGACATTTGGGAGTTGTAGTCACTAGGATTCACAGTTTACCTACAATCAAAGAGCATTCTGAAACCCACAAACGACAGAATTGGGGCAGACTTCCCACACAGAACCCCCATGACTAACAGAAAATACTTAAGGCCATCCAGTCCAAATCCCTTCACCAGGGCAAGAAAACGTAATCAAAGCCCTCCTGATAAAGAGCCACCCAGCCATAGATATAGATAGATAGATAGATAGATAGATAGATAGATAGATAGATAGATAGATAGATAGATAGATAGATGTGATTCACACACAGGGATGTAGTATCATAGATTTGAAAGGGACCCTTAAAGAAGGACAATGATATGTTGCATGTTCCAGAGTAGGCAAACCAGACAATCTCCACATCAACACTGACAAAGAAACAGCAAGAAATACTGTTTACCCACAAGCATAAAGACATTGCATATATTAGAAACCACACTTCCTCATTACTTTATTTTCCAGATCACCAGACTGGGCCACAGCAACACCTGGCAGGGGACAGCTAGTATTTTATAAAAGACTCTATAGCCAGGGTGCTTCCGTCTGGGCAAGAACATGGTTACAGATGCTCGTTTTATTATTTCACTTCAAAAACGATATTATCCTTTCGTTATCCAACAAAAAGGGTACTTATTCTCTTTTAAATGTGGATATCATCATGGCACAAGAAGCAAACTCCAGTTTATTTTTGCATTTATGATGGTGCTATAGTTTAAGTGAGTTTAAAGTTGCGGAACTGTACATGTTTGTGCCATCACGCCTGGGGCTATAGCTCTTAGTGAAAGAGGCATGGACGTGGCATCTTTCCCCAGGGGATTGCTTCTTGCCCTCCTTTAGGAAACTGGAACTCCCAAAGACCAAAACACAACAGATAACCCAAAATGGTATTTATTGTTCACAATGAGTTATCTTTCTCGGGCATAAGCTTGATGTTTCAACAGGGATAAAGGAAATATACATTGCAATCAGGCACATCAAATCACTCTCAACAAAAGATTCCCCCCAGGCACTTCCAAGCCATTAAATGCTAAGCAAGGTGGTCAGTTGAAACATTCACACCTAGCTCCAGCAGACAAGAGTCCTTTGTCCCACCCTGGTCATTCCACAGATATATAAACCCATTTTCCTACTTCCAACAGACCTCACTACCTCTGAGGATGCTTGCCATAGATGCAGGCGAAACGTCAGGAGAAATGCCTCTAGAACATGGCCATATAGCCCAGAAAACCTACAACAACCCAGTGATTCCGGCCATGAAAGCCTTCGACAAAACAATAACTTTATTTATAATCTCTGAAGTCCAAGGAGTTTGCAGCTGAGAAGCCTTTCCTGTTTCCTCTTTCCTCAATGGCTGTGAATATCGGAATAAACACAACCCCAGTCCAATGGCCTATGTTGAAGGGACAAGACCTTCCTCTGGTGCCAAAAGAACCGGTTTGAAGGCGCTTGGGTCTCCTCAATGTTGTCCAGGACGATCTGGACATAAAGCATGAGTCCCAAGGGTAAAAAAAAACCTTAGAATTGGTGCTGAGAGGTAATTTAAGCAGGGGCTTTTAGAGCCAAGTCTCTTACTCATGTCCATCTGATAGAAACTCTGATGGCAGAATGAAAAAGGGAAGCACTCCCCTCCTCCAGGAAGAGGTGGAGCCAAACAATTGAGCTTGAGAAAGCAATTCAACTGGTGCAAACAACACTGATTGACAGCTATAAATAACCAATCAATCCAACTATACATAAGCAGGGTAAAAAGGCAGGATTAAGCATGATACAACAGTTTAAATCTTGCAACTAACAGTTCTACACATAGGTGGCGCCACTCGCGCCGTCACAATGTTCAGAGTACTTTTTTTTCCTTTTTAGTTAGCAAACTTGCTTTGCTACTGTGCTGTCACGCACTGGGCCTATAGCAATTGGCTTTTGAACAGGACGTGCTCTTTGTGCCCAGCGGGAAGCCGGGGTGCCTCGAGTGAGAGGCCCTAAGATTTTCCTATACAGAGTCTTTAGAAGCTTGAAAAGTTTAACAAAGTCCTTTATTATTGCTTAAGTCTTCAACAAACAATCAAATACTTCTCAGATCTTCAACAGGTTAAACAAATCCTTCAAGGCTTTGAATCAACTGGTGGCTTTCTTAATCTTGTCCACAAGGGACAGGCAACTGGCTTCGTGAACTGTTTCTTTTCTTTAAGAGGAAAACCCTTTTTAACCCCTCCTTGGGCAATCTACTTTCTAAACTTTGCTGGTGTGGGCTCTACTCCCGGCTCCAAACTGCTTCTTGGGTCCCCAGTAGACCTACCAGTCAAGGCTTTGTAGATTCTCCAGCTGGAGTCATTTGGGACTGTTTTGCCGCAGAATTTCGTTAAGAAACGAAGCTTCTCTACAGCTAAGCTTTCAACTGTAAGACAGAGCTAAAATGGCTCCCTTTCCTTCCTGAACCCTGGGGAAAGGGGCGGAACTAAAAAACCCAACGATGATAGGCAGGTGGCTGCAAACCAAGGGAAGCCACCTTATTGCAAAATGCATGGAACTTTGGAATACATGCAAACACTCAAAGAAAGAAAAGGAAGTTGGAGCTGTACCAGAACAGTGAGCTATTTTCGGCAACTTTGGTGCTATTTCTGGTGGAGAGTACATTTCTTGGCCAACAACTGGGATCACTTGTAGCTTCTATGCCAGTGCAGTAATCGATTTATTCCAAAATTTCAAAATTTATTGATTTAGAACATTTCTACCCCGTTCTTCTCTACCTCCGTGGAGGGACTCAGAAAGGCTTACAATAGCAAACATTCAATGCTACACAATAAACAACATTTTAAAAACAACATACATAATAAAGCTATATATATATATATATATATAAATGCTCTGTCTATAATGAGTACCTTAAAAACAAAAGAACCAATGAACGAAATCACACCAAATTTGGCAACTAAACGTCTCACAACACAAGGAGTGACCATCACTCAAAAAATTAGAATAGAATAGAATTATATTCTGTGTATAGAATAGAATAGAGTTGGAAGAGACCTCATGGGCCATCCAGTCCAACCCCATTCTGCCAAGAAGCAGGAAAATTGCATTCAAAGCAACCCCGACAGATGGCCATCCAGCCTCTGTTTAAAAGCTTCCAAAGAAGGAGCCTCCACCACACTCCGGGGCAGAGAGTTCCACTGCTGAACAGCACTCACAGTCAGGAAGTTCTTCCTCATGTTCAGATGGAATCTCCTCTCTTGTAGTTTGAAGCCATTGTTCCGTGTCCTAGTCTCCAGGGAAGCAGAAAACAAGCTTGCTCCCTCCTCCCTGTGGCTTCCTCTCACATATTTATACATGGCTTTTGTCATTTGGGAGTTATAGTTGCTGGGATTTATAGTTCACCTACAATCAAAGAGCATTCTGAACTCCATCAATGATGGAATTGAACCAAACTTGGCACACAGAACTCCCATGACCAACAGAAAATACTGGAAGGGTTTGGTGGGCATTGACCTTGAGTTTGGGAGTTGTAGTTCACCTACATCCAGAGAGCACTGTGGACTCAAACAATGATGGATCTGGACCAAACTTGGCACAAGCACTCAATACGCCCAAATATGAACACAGATGGAGTTTGGGGGAAATAGACCTTGACATTTGGGAGTTGTAGGCACTGGGATTCACAGTTCACCTACAATCAAAGAGCATTCTGAACCCCACGAACGACAGAATTGGGCAAACTTCCCACACAGAAACCCCATGACCAACAGAAAATACTTAAGGCCATCCAATCCAACTCCCTTCACCAGGGCAAGAAAATACATCAAAGCCCTCCTGACAAAGAGCCATCCAGCCATAGATAGATAGATAGATAGATATAGATAGATAGATAGATAGATAGATAGATAGATAGATATGATTCACACACAGAGAGATATAGTATCATAGATTTGAAAGGGACCCTTAAAGAAGGACAATGATATGTTGCATGTTCCAGAGTAGGCAAACCAGACACTCTCCACATCAACACTGACAAAGAAACAACAAGAAATACTGTTTACCCACAAGCAGGAAGACATTACATATATTAGAAACCAACACTTTCTCATTACTTTATTTTCCAGATCAACAGACTGGGCCACAGCAACGCGTGGCAGGGGACAGCTAGTAATAATAATAATAATTATAAAAATACATATAAAATACAGTTCGCCGAGTTAAAAACATCATCCAACTCAATCCAAACATTGTGGTCCAGTAACTCTTAGTCTTTACCAGCTCAATCCATCAATCTGTGAATGCCTGATTCCAAAGCCAGGATTTCAGTTGCTTTCTGAAGGTCAGGAGGGAGGGGGCAGACCTAACCTCTTTGGAGAGAGAGTTCCATAGCTGGGGAGCCACCACAGAGAAGGTCCTGTCTCTCGTCCCCACCAAGCGCGACTGCAAAGAGTTCTTTCTCCCACCCTGGACCTTCCACAAATATATAAACCCTATTTGCCTCGTCTCCAACAAACCTCACAATCTCTGAGGATGCCTGCCATAGATGTAGGTGAAACATCAGGAGAGAATGCTTCTGGAACATGGCCATACAGCCCGGAAAACTCACAGCAACGCACTGCCCATGCTTTGTGCTAACGTGACATGGAGCTGATGCCTGGTGCAAATTTCCTGGGAGAATAGCTCTACATTTAATATTTTACTTTAAATCAAAAGAGTTCATTTGTGTCTCTTTGGTGCATTGCAACTTATTTTGGCTCACATATAAATAGCCGATGGAAAACAATCAGTTGTTCAGTGCTAAACATATTTTCCTGGCCTGAGTTGGAATCAGGCTAGGAAATTAAGCCTAGAATTAACGGCTGGACAATTTTAGACCTTGGTTTTAAATAGTATAATGATTCCAAACATACACACACTTTGCTAGACAGTCACATATATTATTTTACTTATGAAGCATCCTGTTAGCCTTTTTTCCAAGACCCTCCCCTTTCTCAATAGTATTCTATATTTAATAACTTCATTATATTTTGACTCCTTGATATCGTGTGATAGCCCCCGGTGACGCAGTTGGTGCCAACAGGACTGCTGACCGTCAGGGCATCGGTTC
>NW_026847993.1:45564814-45575486 GCF_025583915.1 Anolis sagrei ordinatus
TCTGATCTCCAGTGGGAGAGAGTTCCAGAGTTGAGAGGCCACCACTGAGAAGGCCCTGTCCCTTGTCCCCACCAGACGCGCTTGCGAGGCCGGTGGGACCGAGAGCAGGGCTCCTCCAGATGATCTTAATAATCTTGATGGTTCATAGGGGAGAATACGTTCGGAGAGGTAAACTGGGCCGGAGTCGTTTAGGGCTTTATAGGTTAACACCAGCACTTTGAATTGTGCTCGGAAGCTAATTGGCAGCCAGTGGAGCTGGTGTAACAGCGGAGTGGTGTGCTCCCTGTACCCAGCCCCCGTTAGTAGTCTGGCTGCCGAGCGTTGGACTAGCTGCAGCTTCCGGGCAGTCTTCAGAGGCAACCCCACGTAGAGAGCGTTGCAGTAGTCTAAACGGGATGTAACCAAAGCGTGGACCACCGTGGCCAAGTCAGCCCTCCCAAGGTACGGACGCAGCTGGCGCATACCCAGTGTGGAACACATTTCACCACACTAAAACAGTGGATGTGGCTCTTAATGAGGCATGTCGCATTATCACGGGGTGTCTGCGCCCTACACCACTGGGGAAATTACACTGTCTAGCCGGTATTGAACCACCTGACATCCGCCGGGAAGTAGCAGCCAATAGTGAAAGGACCAAGGCAGAGACATCTCCAGCTCATCCCCTGTTTGGGTATCAGCCAGCACGTCAATGACTTAAATCTATGACCCCATAGCATTTTGTCCTCCAAAGCACTTTACATTTCTTTAAGTCTGCTCGTATGCCCTTCCACAAGCACCAGTATCAACTTCCGTTCATGTCCCAGCATTATTTCCAATTTTAACTTAACTTTTGGGCTTCCCACTGTTTTTAATTATGTGTTGTTTTATTGCTAATGTTGTTTATCTTATTGTTTATGTGTTTTTAATTGCTTGTATTGTTGTTATTATTGCTTGTATTGTTGTGTTTGGGCTCGGCCTCAAGTAAGCCGCACCGAGTCCCTTGGGGAGATGGTGGCGAGGTACAAACAAAGTATTATTATTATTATTATTATTATTATTATTATTATCTTGCAATCCTGCGAGGAGGCTTCTCTCATGTCCCCTTAGAAATAGTTTTCTAGATCTACAGAGACACTCGCTGGAACACCTCAGCAAGCGAGAGTCCAAAAGTGGCAGGCTCAAACCCAGAACCTCAACCAATGGCTGATACCAAATGAGAGACTCCCCCCTGGGCACATAGAGGACTGGGCGACTTGGAAGGCGCTGAACAGACTGCGCTCTGGCACCACGAGATGCAGAGCCAACCTCAAGAAATGGGGCTACAAAGTGGAATCCACAACATGTGAGTGTGGAGAAGAGCAAACCACTGACCACCTGCTGCAATGCAACCTGAGCCCTGCCACATGCACAATGGAGGACCTTCTTGCAGCAACACCAGAGGCACTCCAAGGGGCCAGATACTGGTCAAAGGACATTTAATCCACTACCAAACTTGCAAATTTTATGTTTTGTCTGTCTGTTTGTTTATTTTGTTAAAAATGTAATACAAATGTCTGGTTGCTCCTGACACGATAAATAAAATACCAGAGACTGGTAACTTAATTGTGACAGTTACTTTTAAAAGTTACTTGCCCACCTCCACCCCAGGCCGAGCACGAACTGTGGGAAATATCCCAGTATGTCCAGTCTTTGGTGAAAGCATTCAAAGGCGAAAGGGTAACTTGCTCTCCAACTTTGCCCAGTCTTGCTGGGGTCTCTCAGAGTGAAAATGTGAAACTCCCCGAAGCCGGGCAGACGATGAGGAGGGAGATTCATTCCCTCAGCCCTTTCAACTAAGACGTAATTTCCATATTTCAGAGACTTGCCATTGTGCTAGCTCACTCTCAAAACAAAGTTTTGGTTTTAGCTTTTCCTTGTCCTGCTGAGAGACCCGGGACTGACAGAATGAGTGCCACCGACACACAGAGTCCCGGAGAACATTAAGGGGAGACTTCCATCTAATTAGAGGGGGGGGGGGGGGCGACTGTTGCTTTTCCTATTCAGTTCCTTTCGTGCAACTTTTTAAAATATGGTCCCATTCAGATCTCTGACTCGTCAAAGCCAAACACAACAGACTATTCAAAGATGTTTGTCTCCTGGGCCGAGCAAAGTCATCAAAATTCCATTGGCATTGTTCCTTCTTACCTTTAAAAAGAAAAAGAGGGGTGGAAAAAAAAAGAAAACACAAAGAGATATTTCATTTCGCCACAAAGTCTCTCACTATTAAATCATAGGCCTCTTTGTTAAGGGCAAGGTTAAGATTTCCCCTTTACCGTATTTATCAAAGGAGAGCTTTCCTGCACTTCTGAGGCCACAGCAAAGCAGGGCTGAAATATGGATCACAAGTCTGCTGAGGCTCATTCACACGTACATGGTTTTGTATTCGGGGGAGCGTGTGCATTTGCGGGCAGCTCTCAGGGAGAAACTGCACCTTAGAGCTGCAGTGGTAGTCCATTTTTACTTTTATACGAGGGTTGAATGAAAAGTAATGCCTCCACCTTCATTTTATGGATTTAAATTTGTTTTTGTTTTGTCATAGTTATTACATTTGTTATACATTTGTTATAGCAGTTGCATATTATTCATCACCCTCTTTAACATATAATCTTATTAATCTGCTTAAGCGTTTCCCCCTTTTTTTTCCCACCACTGTGCCCCCCTCCCCCAATTTCAAGCCACAACTTTTACATATCATTTGTCCAAAATCTCATTTCTTCTTGTGGAGGTAACTTTCCTTCTTTATTTTTTAAACCATTTACAACAAATTTACCCCATACAACATCAAAATCACTTTGTTTCCAGATACCTTTTTTAACTTTTAATATACATGTCAGCTTATCATTGATTGCCAGTTTCCATGCTTCCTTGTACCACTCCTCTGTTTGTATATTCATTTCTTTTTTCCAATTCCTTGCTATAAGCAGTCTTGCTATTGTTAATAAGTTTGTTATCGCTTCTTTATCCTCCTTTTTCAATTGCTTATTATGATATAATGATAATAAAGCTATGCTAGGACTTTTCTCAATTTTCATATTCATTATATCTTCTATTTCTCTAAATACCTTCTCCCAAAATTTATTTACATATTTACATTGCCACCACATATGTATATATGTTCCTGGTTCTTGGCACCCTCTCCAACAATTTTTTAAATTATTTTTATTTATATATGCTATTCTTACTGGTGTCAGATACCACTTCCATATTAGCTTATAATAATTTTCTTTAACCCGTATTGATAAAAATTTTAAATGTCTTTGTCTCCATAATTGTTGTGTCGTTTATTTTATGCCTCCACCTTCGTAACTCCTCAACAGATGGCAGTACTGATATGCGGCAGGTACTGGCTTGTTCAACAGACTCTTCTCTACAGTTCCATTTCGGCGGGAAGATGTAGTGAATTCCCTGCCTGTTAGGCTAGGAAAAGCCTAGGAAAAAGTAGGCCCAGGAAGTTCGGCAGCCATTTTGGAAAGGGTGCCGGGGGAATCCATTTTAGTTACTGTATATTCTGGCGTATAAGACTACTTTTTAACCCAAGAAAATCTTCTCAAAAGTCAAGGGTCGTCTTATATTCGGGAGTCGTCTTATAGAGCGGGTGCTAAAACTTCCAATCGGATTGGAGAATCTGTGGTTGCCGCCTATGGTGGGGGGAGCTCAAAAATGGCAATGGCCGCATCCCTGCCGTATGCAGCAACTGTATGAAAGCATTAAGGGCGACGCTGTACAAGTACGGTAGAAGAAAATCCATTCATCAGGATTCGTGGACTTAATGCGGTCCCGATGGTGAGGTGAAGGGGCATCTCACCAGTAAGGTGTAAGTGAAGGGTGGAGCAAGCTGCAGGCGTCCGGGGCGCTCGGGGTATGGAAAAAAGAGTGGCTCTGGGCCCAGAAAAACACACATCTTTTCTCTGTCTGGCCTGCCCTTGTTTCCTATTACCGTATCTCCACCTCTGCCTCTCAGATCTCGCTCCTGAAGACTGCAGTGAAGCGGTGCAGGTGCGCATGTGTGAGATCTGAGAGGCAGAGAAGGAGGGACAGTAATAGGAAAATTACCATATTGAAATCAAATCTGATGCTTTTAAATTTTTATTTGGTGTGCGTTGGACGAGGGGCAGTCTTATACGGTGAATATATCCCAAACTCTATATTTTAACTGGAAAAGTTGGGGGTCGTCTTATACACCCAGTCATCTTATATGCCAGAATATACGGTACTCATTTCCTGAAGGGGGCATGTTTAGAAAGAGCAGCTTTGGAGGGAAATGAGGGAAGTTAGTGATTGGTTGAGAGAGAGTGGGTAGAGCTTCACTTGGCAAAAGAAAAGAAAATGACTTTAAGGGAAGGTTTTGACACCCTGTCAGGCAGATTGAATCTGGGTGTCAAAGGAGATTGACTAGGGGTGTCTAAGAAGAAGGAGCTGGGAGTTAGGAGTGGTGAAGGGTTAGTGAGAGAGGCCTGAAATTGGTCAGGTGGCTAGCAGAGATAGCTAGTGGGAGGATTTTTACAGCTATTAGGGAGATAGCTGGTGGAGGAGTGAAGAGTTAGATCCAGGATAGGACTATCTGTGCTGGTGTTTAGAATTACTTTCAGAGAAGCAATCCTGTTAGTAAATTCTGTGAAGGGAGAGAGACGTGTTCCTGTGTAACTAAGTCTGAACTGCTTAAAGTAACCACACACTTTTTACGTCAATACTTTGAAACAGCTAAGCTTTATACCTGAACTGTTCCAGTTCTCTTAAATAAACATCATTGTTTTGTTGTTCACAACATCTGCCTCATGTGTACCTCTGTGGGTGAAGTTTTAAAAGCGGTTTCCTGCAAACAGGAGACTCATGGTGGCAGCGTATAATTTAGAGATAAATCTTTTAGTGTTACCTCAGAACACAAGCCTGAGGGCTAATCCAACACACTCTTGCTTAAGATACTTCCAGTAAGCCAAGGGCTTACCAGTGCTTTTAAGTTGGTGGTGGTCAGGGGGTTCTTTCAAAAGGTTTTCAGCCAGAAGAAAGTTCCAGCTTTCCTTACAGCTTTTTGTTTTGGCGTTTTAATTAAGAGAAGCCACATTCATTTCTAAGTGGTGTTCTGCCTTTGGGATTTTGTTCTCAAATAAAGCCTCAATCTATTATAAAGCCATAGCATTGAACGGCTGTGTTGTTAAAGTGCAAAGTATGGAATTCGAACCTCCTCGGATTCGAACCACCAACCTTTCGGCCAGCAAGTTCAGCAGCTCAATGGTTTAACTCGGGGGCTCTAAACACTAGCTAGGTTCTAAACACTAGTTAGGACAAGGGTCCTCAAACTTTTTAAACAGAGGGCCAGGTCACAGTCCCTCAAACTGTTGGAGGGCCGGATTATAATTTGAAAACAAAACATGAATGAATTCCTATGCACACTGCACATATCTTATTTGTAGTGCAAAAAACACTTAAAATACAATAATTAAAATGAATAACAATTTTAACAAATATAAACTTATTAGTATTACAATGGGAAGTGTGGGCCTGCTTTTGGCTGATGAGATAGGATTGTTGTTGTTGTTGTGCTTTCAAGTTCATTTCAGACTTAGGTTGACCCTGAATGAGGGCCGGGTAAATGACCTTGGAGGGCCGTATCTAGTCCATGGGCCTTAGTTTGAGGACCCCTGAGTTAGGACATGCCAAAACATAATAGGCGTGCCTATGTGCATCAGAAGTATTCCAGGCACATCACAAGGTTCTGGTACACATCTTCAAAATTAATTCCCAGCATTCATTTCTGCAATGTAGCCATAGATTTGTAAAGTTACCAAACATAGAGTGTGATGTAGGATCTCAAACATCCTCATCACTACAACACCAATTTTATTTATTTATTTGCAATATTTCTACCCTGCTCTTCTCACCCCTGCAGGGGGACTCAGAGAGGTCAACAAGGGCAACGATTCAATGCCGCAGTACTTACAATTATAATAGCAAGATAAAATCATCCAATATAATAAATTAAAACAAACATTAGTTATCCAATCATAAAGCCATTTCCATTATAACAATCGTATGGTCCAATTCACTGTTCAGGTGCCGTTATATCCATTAGCCAAAAGCCTGGTTCCACAACCACGTCTTCAGTTTTCTTCTGAAAGAAAGGAGGGAGGATGCCGATCTAATGTCGCTGGGGAACGAATTCCACAGGTGGGGGGTCACCACCGAGAAGGCCCTGTCCCTCGTCCCCACCAGTTTGTGAATCTGGTGGGACCGAGAGCAGGGCCTCCCCAGTGGATCTTGGACTACGAGGTGGAACGTAGAGGGCGATACATTCGGACAGGTAGGCTGGGCCAGAGTTTTATAGGGCTTTATAACATCTCACCTTTTCCCTAACAACAAGACAAATTATTAAAATGACTCTTGTTGAGAGCCAGTGTGGAGCAGTGGCTTCTATGTTGACCTAGGACGAGGAGATCACAGATTAAAGCCCATCTTGGTCATGGAAACGCAATGAGCAACTTTGGCAACCAATCTTGAAAATCCCATGATAGGTTCATGCCATTAATCAGAATCAATCTGAAGGCAGATAACGATCAGGAAGCTCTAGCTTGACCACCTACTGATTCAGGAAATCAAAATATATAGCACCTGAGAAGTGTTCATCCAACACTTCAGAATGAAGGTACAAACCCATGTGTCTCCAGTATAAGAGCATCTCCATAACTATAAGAGAAAAACTTGCCATTGTTAGCTGCTCTGAGTTCCCCTGCGGGGGTGAGAAGAGCGGGGTAGAAATATTGCAGATAAATAAATAAAATCAGTAATGGTAGTGATGAGGATGTTTGATGTTTGGTAACTTTACAAATCTATGGCTACATCGCAGAAATGCATGCTTGGCATGCTACCTTTCTATCTGCAAGGGAACTGTGTATGTTTCAAAGGGAAGCCGTTCCCTTTTATGACACACCCTTTTCTCTCCTTGCTCAGAAATGGTGTTGCTCTCCTCTCCGTAATAGATTCCCTTGGCTGCACATACACACCCGTCGCTATACATTTGTTGCCTTGTTTTGTTTACTCGCAGCCTCGGCTTCCCCTTGATTGCGAGGCATCACAGAGAGTAGCCGATGAGGTTTGCTGTTGACATTTCTGCATTAGCTGGCTTTTGTCAATCTTGGCAGGCTCAGAAATTCTATCTTAAGGGCTGCTCTTTATTAAATTTGCAAGATACAAAACTGTGACTGACAAATAGTCGCTTTTCTTTTGTGAATGCATAAATAATAAATACACCGCTCTAAAAATAATTAAAATATTGCTCAAATTTAAAACATGGCGTAGAGAGCAGAGGAGGGAAAGAGGTAATTTCCAGACAGCTCTATATTTAAAAAGAAAGGAAGAGAGCCAGAGTGGGTTGTAAACAAAGTGGAAAATTGTGCTTTTCCCACTTAGTAGCAGTGAACTTCTTTGGGTTTGAGAAAAACAGGCTGATGGGAGGAAAGGGAAACAATCAGAGTAGACATTCTTGAGAGTTTGTAGTGCTAAAACGGGTGATCCATACAGTGCCATAATTAACAAACTAAATAATTGATCATTTGCTGTCACTTGGGGTGTAATCCTATGGTCACTAGAGGATTGTCACCATGCCTTGGCTGGAGACGAAAATCTTCTGGTTCTCCTTTCGCCAGCAATGGAGACTAGAACTTGGAGAAGCTATGTTTTTGGATTCCAATTCCCAGTGAAGTCGAGAATGCCCACCCCCCTAACAAGGGATGGTGACTTATAGTTCTGCAAAGGAAAAAGGTACCAGACTGCACAATAGGGGTTAAGTCTTGGTCAATTTGCCAAGGCCTTAACAACAATGAGGACCCCATGAAACTTCGGGAATAGCTAGACCTTGGGGTCTCTGCCTCTCTTGAGAGCGGTAGTTTTCCAAGGACCATGGGACCGGCTTCCATCCCAGCGCTGCAGGGTTTTGCGTCTTGACCCAGTGGAACTCCATAGACTCCCTTTGGTGGCTTTTTGAATTCTGCTACATTCCTGGACTTCACTCTCTTCCCTTGCTCCCTACCCATGAACTTTTTTCAAGATAACTTGTGAATTCATGCTGTGTCCTGATATTGTCTTTGATGAGTCTAATTGGCCTCCTGGCAAAGACCCCAAGTTTTTATCTCTACATCACCAGGATTTGGGAAGTTTTGGGAGTTATAGTCCAAAAGAATAATTAACTTTTAATGCTCAGTATCACTGTTGCTCCATAATAATCATCATCATTGTCGTCGTCGTCATCATCATCATCACCATCATCATCATCTTTATTTATACCCCGCCACCATCTCCCTGATGGGGACTCGGAGTGGCTTACATGCGGCCAAGCCCGGACAACATAATACAACAAAATAAAACCACAGAATAAACAATAAACAACATCATCAAATTACATTTGAAAAAACACAGTCATAAAATAACATTCCAATAAGCACAATCACAATAACAATGGGCGGGCCACATGTACAGGATAAAAACGATTCTAAAACTCTAATGAGATCAAAATAGGAGCAAGTTATCTGCAGAGAACTAGTAAAAACATACATCGTTGTGAAGCTAAACTTCCCGTTTGGAGGGCATGTGTTCCAGTGGGAAAAGCGTTGAGGGGTGCAATGGTGTCATATTGTACACCTACTCACCAAAGGCGCAGCAGAAGAGCCAGGTTTTAAGGTTCTTTTTTAATGTTTCTAGAGAAGGGGCTTTTCTGATCTTTCTAGGTAAGGAGTTCCAAAGTGAGGGAGCCACAGAGGAGAAGGCTCTCTCACTTGTGCCCACAAGATGAGCTTGTGAGGTTGGTAGGGGTGAAAGGAGAACCTCCCCCAAAGATCTAAGGGTCCGGGTTGATACGTGGATAGACATACGGTCACGAAGGTAGGCAGGTCCCAAACCGTTTAGGGCTTTGTAGGTGATGACCTGTACCTTGAATTGGGACCGTTAAATAAACGGCAGCCAGTGGAGCTCCTTAAACATGGGAGTTGACCGCTCCCTATAACTAGCCCCAGTTATTAATCTGGCTGCCTAACGTTGGACAAGTTGTAATGTCCGGACCATCTTCAAGGGTAGCCCCACGTAGAGCACATTACAGTAGTCCATAGGACTTCAGGGGCATGTGTGGTATGGACTGGAGGAGAACCCCAAATCTTTGCCTATCTAAAGAACCTTCATTCCTTGGAAAGGCAAGTGGGATTGGGAGCCATGGGTCATCCAGAGCTGTCACACTCAACTCCTGGAATGATTCCAACAGCGTTGCCTCCAAAAATCCTGCAAATCTCTTAGGAAGATAGATGGACAAATGTCAACGTGATGGAAGAAGCAAAGACCACCAGCGTATTGTTGAAGGTTTTCATGGCCGGAATCACTGGGTTGTTGTAGGTTTTCCGGGCTATATGGCCATGTTCTAGAGGCATTTTCTCCTGACGTTTCGCCTGCATCTATGGCAAGCATCCTCAGAGGTAGTGAGAGTCCACCAGCATTGAAGTGATGCTAATACGCCATCAACTCCACTGGACTGGCCACATTGTCCAAATGCCCGATCACCATCTCCCAAAGCAGTTACTATACTCCCAACTCAAGAAAATGTAATGTTAGTGGACAGAAAAAAGATTTAAAGATGGGCTTAAAGCCAACCTTAAAAACTGTAGTATAGGCACCGAGAACTGGGAAGGCCTGGCCCTTGAGTGCTCCAACTGGAGGTCAGCTGTGACCAGCAATGCTGAAGAATTCAAAGCGGCATGACTTGTGGGCAAAAGGGAGAAACGTTCCAAGAGGAAGGCGCATCAAGCCAACCCTGACCAGGACCACTTTCCATCTGGAAACCGATGTCCTCATTGGGGAAGAACATACAGATCAAGAATAGGTCTCCACAGCCACCTACGGACACACCAACAAGAGACTACACTTGGAGGACCATCATCCTCAGGCTACAAAGGATCACCTAAGTCAGTGGTTCTCAACCTTCCTTATACCGCAACCCCTTAATACAATTCCTCATGTTGTGGTGACCCCCAAACATGAAATTATTTTTGTTGCTATATCACAACTGTAAATTTGCTCCTGCTATGAATCATAATATAAATATCTGATATGCAGGATGGATTTTCATTCACTGGACCAAATTTGGCACAAATACTTGATTCTTGATGCCCAAATTTGAATACTGGTGGGGTTGGGGGGAGATTGATTTTTGTCATTTGTGAGTTGTAGTTGCTGGGATTTATAGTTCACCTACAATCAAAGAGCATTCTGAACCCCACCAACGATAGAATTGGGCCAAACTTCCCACACAGAACTCCCATGACCAACAGAAAATACTGTGTTTTCTGATGGTCTTTGGTGACCCCTTTGACACCCCCTCACAACCCCCCAGGAGTCTCAACCCCCAGGTTGAGAAACGCTGGCCAAAGTAAAGTAAAGTAAAGTAAAGTAAAGTAAAGTAAAGTAAAGTAAAGTAAAGTAAAGTAAAGTAAAGTAAAGTAAGTAAGCAGATATTTCTCTTCTCACTGGCACGAAAGGGAGCAAAGGAGTAAGGCAATTTGGAGAGCAGGAGTAGACAGACATTGGTTAAAAGTTGCAGAGTATGGTACAGATGACACCACTCTGATGGCCGAAAGCGAGGAGGAGCTGAGGAGCCTTCTAATCAAGGTGAAAGAAGACA
>NW_026847993.1:45575586-45588774 GCF_025583915.1 Anolis sagrei ordinatus
TTTTTTAAAAATCCTATAAGTGCAATAGAAAAGAGGTGCATATTTGCAAACGGGCCTTCTCATCTCACTATACGAACAGCCTTGGTGTTCTATTGTTCGCAATGCTATTTGTGGAGGAGAGGAGGAAAACAAACACACACGCAACCCACACAACACAACACAGAAGGATTTCAGCACGCACTGTCGGCAGCCCTCCTCCTCCTCCTCCTTCCTCGCATCTTCTCCTTTCATGCAGTTTTGTTTCACTGATTTGAGCATGTTCTAATTTTGTCATTCAAGCCATCTGACTCTCACAGCTCTATACAAACAAAACCTAATTTAGTCAGCGATGTTTTAAGTCATAACAATGACGGATGGCCAAGGTTCAGGTGTGCCAGAATATTTAAATACCTCGCCTACATTTCCTCTCCAGATCAAGACAGGCGGAGGTTCGGCTGGTGGGATCCTTTTTATTATTATTTTTTGGAACACAGATTAATTATCATTTTGCATTTGAAAGGAGGGGGAGAAGCTCTTTGTATTCTGCATTATTAATTGGTTATTTAATTAGGAATTCCAGGAGCTGGAGATTTCTTGGATAGCATGAACTATGCCTATATATAATATCTACGTATAAAGAGAGAGGGAGAGAGCACTATATCCAGCTCGGCTAGCTTCGTCCTGTTGCCTTTTTGTATCTTACGAAGGTCACAATAAAAAGTGATTGTTTGGCATCGCAGCCGTGAATTATGCCACACAGACAAGCTTTTAACCTATGTGCCTCCGCGCTGAGTGAGACACACATGGATGTGCTCCTTTTAAACAGTTCTCTATTGAAGAGGATTCAATCACCATAATGAATCTGAAGCCAAGCAGCAATCTTCTCCACTGAAAGAATTTCTAAAAGATTGTAGAATTTGTAAAACGAACAGCTCGCAGACTAAATGGCTGTGTGGGTGAATCAATTATTGTGGGGCTGGTGGCAGTCATAATATTTAGTACGTATCAGAATAGTGTTTCAGGTATAATAAGATATTCCAGGGTTTCGGCTCCCCTCAGTGCCGTTCCTTCGCCACCCCAGATTTCCCCCTAACTAATTTAACTAATTTGTAATTATCGGCATGGTTTACTCAGTAGGAAGACCCCTCCCCCCCAACACACACACACACACAAATGGGACTTATTTCTACATAATATTTATTTATTTATTATTTACTTTATTTATATACCGCTTTTCTCAGCCCTCAGGCGACTCAAAGCGGTATTTTATTTATTTATCGTGTCATCAGCAACCATACCATTGTATTACAATTCTAACAGAGCAAAACAAACACACAGATTAAAAAGAAAAAGAAAAACACACAGATTTTGCAAATTTGGTAGTTGGCTAAATGTCCTTTGACCACTATCTGGCCACTTGGAGTGCCTCTGGGGTTGCCGCAAGAAGGTCCTCCCTTGTGCATGTGGAAGGGCTCAGGTTGCATTGCAGCAGGTGGTCAGTGGTTTGCTCTTCTTCTCCGCACTCGCATGCTGAGGATTCCACCCTGTAGCCCCATTTCTGAATGTTGGCTCTGCATCTCGTGGTGCCAGAGCGCAGTCTGTTCAGCGCCTTCCAAGTCGCCCAGTCTTCTGTGTGCCCAGGGGGGAGTCTCTCATCTGGTATCACCCATGGATTGAGGTGCTGGGTTTGGGCCTGCCACTTTTGGACTCTCGCTTGCTGGGGTGTTCCAGCGAGTGTCTCTGTAGATCTAAGAAAACTATGTCTTGATTTAAGTCGTTGATGTGCTGGCTGATATCCAAACGGGATGAGCTGGAGATGTCACTGCCTTGGTCCTTTCACTATTGGCTGCTACTTCCCGCACAACATCGATACAAAACATCACGAGACAAGTATAGGGCAATAATAATAATAATAATAATAATAATAATAATAATAGGATTGTATTTTGCTATTTTAATGTTTTAGTGTGATTTGGAATATGATGTTTTAATGGCTGTCTGTAATATTGATGTTGGAAACTGGCCTGAGTCCCTCGAATAGAAGAAAACCAGTATACAAAACTGCTAAATAAATAAATAAATAAATAAATAAATAAGTTATCTATATAAATAAAATTGTAATGTTCGTTTGTGGGATTAACATAACCCAAAAACCAAATTTGGACACAATACACCAAATTTGGACATAATACACCTCTCAGGCCAGTGAGTGACCATCACTCATAAAAACACTGGAAAACACAGTGGAAGTGACTTAAAAAGCCAAAAAACAAAAATTGCATTACAATGCATGCGCAAAAACACACACATATGTAAAGTTCATTTGTGGGATTAACATAACTCAAAAACCACTGGATGAATTGACACCAAATTTGGACACAATGCACCTATCAGGCCAACGAGTGACCATCACTCATAAAAACACTGAAAAACACAGTAAAAAGGGCTTTGTTGTTGTTCATTCGTTCAGTCGTCTCCGACTCTTCGTGACCTCATGGACCAGCCCACGCCAGAGCTCCCTGTCGGCCGTCACCACCCCCAGCTCCTTCAAGGTCAGTCCAGTCACTTCAAGGATGCCATCCATCCATCTTTCCCTTGGTCGGCCCCTCTTCCTTTTGCCTTCCACTTTCCCCAGCATCATTCCCTTCTCTAGGCTTTGCTGTCTCCTCATGATGTGGCCAAAGGACTTCCACTTTGTCTCTAGTCTCCTTCCCTCCAATGAGCAGTCGGGCTTTATTTCCTGGAGGATGGACTGGTTGGATCTTCTCGCAGTCCAAGGCACTCTCAGAACTTTCCTCCAACACCACAGCTCAAAAGCATCTTTCTTCCTTCGCTCAGCCTTCCCGAAGGTCCAGCTCTCACATCCGTAGGTGACTACAGGGAATACCATGGCTTTGACTAGGCAATGGATCTTGTTGCCAGTGTGATGTCTCTACTCTTTACTATTTTATCGAGACTGGACATTGCTCTCCTCCCAAGAAGGAAGCGTCTTCTGATTTCCTGGCCACAGTCTCCGTCTGCACTCATCTTTGCACCCAGAAATACAAAGTCTGTCACAACCTCCACATTTTCTCCCTCTATTCTCCCTCTATATTTCTACATAATATTTATTTATTATTTACTTTATTTATATACCGCTTTTCTCAGCCCTCAGGCAACTCAAAGCGGTGAACAACATCGATACGAAACATCACGAGACAAGTATAGGGCAATAATAATAATAATAATAATCTATATAAATAAAAATGTAATGTTCGTTTGTGGGATTAACATAACCCAAAAAACAAATTTGGACACAATACACCAAATTTAGACATAATACACCTATCAGGCCAACGAGTGACCATCACTCATAAAAACACTGGAAAACACAGTGGAAGTGACTTAAAAAGCCAAAAAACAAAAATTACATTACAATGCATGTGCAAAAACACACATATATATGTAATGTTCGTTTGTGGAATTAAAATAACTCAAAAATCACTGGGCAAATTGACACCAAATTTGGACATAATACACTTACCAGGCCAACGGGTGACCACCACTCAGAAAAAAACACTGGAAAACACAGCAGAAGAGACTTAAAAAGGCAAAAAACAAAAATTACATTACAATGCATGCGCAAAAACACATACATATATGTAATGTTTGTTTGTGGGATTAGCATAACTCAAAAACCACTGGGCAAATTGACACCAAATTTGGACACAAGGCACCTCTCAGGCCAACGAGTGACCATCACTCATAAAAACACTGGAAAACATAGTGGAAAGGACTTAAAAAGCCAAAAAACAAAAAATACATTACAACGCATGCGGAAAACCACACACAGAGAGACATATACTCAAACACACATGTATACACATATACACACAGAAAACACATATACACAGACTGAGCCACAGCAATGCGTGGCAGGGGACAGCTAGCAATTTATATAAAAATGTAATGTTCGTTTGTGGGATTAGCATAACTCAAAAACCACTGGGAAAATTGACACCAAATTTGGACACAGTACACCTCTCAGGCCAACGAGTGACCATCACTCATAAAAAAAAACACTGAAAAACACAGCAGAAGGGACTTAAAAAGCAAAAAACAAAAAATACATTACAACGCATGCGGAAAACCACACACACAGAGACATATACTCAAACACACATGTATACACATATACACAAATATATACACACGTATATACATATATACACACAGAAAACACATATACACAGACTGAGCCATAGCAACGTGTGGCAGGGGACGGCTAGTAATTTATATAAAAATGTAATGTTCAATGTATTGTCGAAGGCTTTCATGGCTGGAATCACTAGGTTCTTGTGGGTTTTTTCGGGCTATAGAGCCATGTTCTAGAGGCATTTCTCCTGACGTTTCGCCTGCATCTATGGCAAGCATCCTCAGAGTGAGGACCTCACTCCCTCTGAAGATGCTTGCCATAGATGCAGGCGAAACGTCAGGAGAGAATGCCTCTAGAACCTGGCCATATAGCCTGAAATAAAAACATGTAATGTTCGTTTGTGGGATTAACATAACTCAAAAACCACTGACAAATTGACACAAAATTTGGACACTACACCCCTAACAGACACGTGACCATCACTCATAAACCCCTCCCAAAAAAGAAAGGACTTAAAAACCCAAAAAGCTAAATGACGATACAGCGCATACGAAAATGAGAGCTCCCAGCATCCCTTAGAACAGGCCCTTTAGGAGATGAGGATGACCCAAATGCACTGCTTCCAAGCTGCAAGCTTGTTTCTCCTTTGATTTCTTTGAGAGCATCCCAATCTATACATATTTTCTCTTTCCTTTCCTCTTGGACAGGAACTCCCAGCAATCCTCCCAATAGATAAGATATATAGATTAGATAGAGATAGATAGTAGGTAGATAGATCAATCAGGAAGACTGCTGGGAGTTGCAGTACAAGAATAGGTAGAGAAGAAAAAAGAGAAAGAAAGAGGGAAGAAGGAAGGAAGAAAGAAGGAAGGAGAAGGAAAAGAAGAAAGGGAGGGAGGGAGGAGGAAAAGAAGGAAGAAAGAAAGAAAGAAAGAAAAAGAAGAAAGAAAGAAAAAAGAAAGAAAGAAAGAAGAAAGAAGGGAAGGAAGAAAGGAAGGAAGAAGGAAGGAAGGAAGGAAGGAGAAGGAAGGAAGGAAAGAAGAAGGAAAGGAGAGGAAGGAGGAAAGGAAGGAAGGGAAGGAGGAAGGAAAAAAGGAAGGAAGGAAGGAAAGAAAAAGAGAAGGGGGGAGGGAGGAAAGGAGACCTTGCGGGTAGAGTGTATGGCTAGTAATATATATTTGGTCATGAAGAAGAAAGGAAGGAAGGAAGGAAGGAAGGAAGGAAGGAAGGAAGGAAGGAAGGAAGGAAAAAGGGAGGGAAGGATGGAGAGAAAGAAAGAAAGAGAGAGGGGGGGAGGGAGGAAAGGTTGGCCACAGCAATGCGTGGCAGGTATGGCTAGTAATAATAATAATTTTTTTGGTCATGTCAGGAGAGACTTGAGAAACTGCAAGCCGCTTCTGGTGTGAGAGAATTGGCCATCTGCAAGGACATTGCCCAGGGGACGCCCAAATGTTTTGATGTTTTATCATCCTTGTGGAAGGCCTCTCTCATGTCCCCACATGGGGAGCTAGAGCTGACAGAGGGAGCTCATCCGTGTTTTCCCCGAATTTGAACCTGCAACCTGGCGGTCTTCAGTCCTGCCGGCACAGGTGCAGTTTGGAAGGAATGCCCTTATACCCCACTTTAAATGTCATGGCTCTATATGATTGAGTCCTCCTGGGAGTTATTGTTTCACAAGGTCCATACCCTTCACTGGGTGCATCTACACTGTGGAATTAATGCAGTTGGACCTTACTTTAAATACCATAGCCTCATATTATGCAGTCCTGGGAGTTATAGTCTTCCAGGGTTAAACCACTGAGCTGCTGATCTTGCTGACCGAAAGGTTGACATTTCAAATCCCGGGAGCAGGGTGAGCTCCCGCTGTTAGACCCAGCTTCTGCCAACCTGTGCCACTGGGGGCTCCTTTAATAATAATAATAATAATAATAATAATAATAATAATAATTTATAATAATATTGTATAATATAATAATAATAATTTTATTATAATAATTTTATTATAATAATTTTATTATAATAATAATATTTTATAATAATAATTTTATAATAATAATTGTATTATTATTATATTATTATTATTATTATTTATAATAATCTTTATTCATACCCCGCCACCATCTCCCCAAAGGGGACTCGGAGGGGGGTACATGAGGCCAAGCCCAGTGATGCATTACAGCAAAATAAAATATAAACAACAAAAATAACATCACAGTCAAATCAATAAGCCATTCAAGTAAAATAAACAGTGCAAAATAACATAATGGAAAATCAAAATGGAAAACCAAAGAGAACTGGATCGCTTAGGATTTCACCCTAATTCAGGATTGGTGCCTTACGGTGCCATCCTGTAATGGAGCTTACTCATAGGCAAATAGGCGAAGGATCATCAACGTAGTAAATCCTCAAGATCTGGCTAGAGCTAGTATTAAGTCAATTTTAAAAATCAATTTTAGCTGAACGCGAGCCCAAGCTGCCATCCGATAATTGTGTTTAAAATGTGCATCAGATTATCTGGGAAAAAGAAATGCTCCGAGATAACATGCAGACACACACACACAAAACAAGCCGGCAACACACAAAATATATATTTCCCCCCTCCAGGTCTGGCTTCTCACAGCTTCCTTATTAATACAATAATTATTTTCCTCCGACAGCAGCATTTATAACCATCTAGTCTGTGTCCAACTGCCCATATTTCCATTAATCAAAGGACCTGAAGACGACTGCCATCATTTTCATTTATGATGACTTATAGGTTCATTGCAGTCCGCTTAAATGTTACGGTGAGCCAGACAGCTGTGGGCAACAGGAAGAGCATCCAATGGAGCTCGGCTAATTTTTGGTGTGTTTGAAAAATGAGATAAACTGTCAACAGCAACTTGACTTTGTGCTGCAAGCCCTGAGATAGACTTGTCAAGCGTTGTGGAATGAGCCAGATACTTGGGATTTCAACAGAGTGAAGGAAAGATGGGTGGAAGGAAGGAGGGAAGGAAGGAAAGATGGAAAGAAGGATGGAAGGAAGGAAAGGAGGCACGCAGGCAAGGTTCCTCCTCTTCCTTCTCTCTCTTCCTCCTCTTCTTCTCCCCTCTCCCCTTCTCCTTCTTCCTCTCCCTCCTCTTCTTCCCCCCCTTCCCTCCTCTCCCGCTCTCTCCTCCTCCTCTCTCCGCGCGTTCTCCGCGACCCCAATCCTGCATCGCGCCGGACGCTAGACCAAGCACCCGCCCCACCCCGCCGCGCGGCTCCTCCCCTTATCTACGGCCCCAGCTCTCACTCCCACATCACCATCTCCCAGGCGCCCGTCTCTCGCCACGTACCTGGCCGCCCGCACCCGTCCCACCCCCTCTACCGATGCTCTCGGGACGACCGCGACGTACAACCAGCACGATTCGGCAGCGCAGCTCAAGCCGAGCGCTCTAACTCGAGCCCGGGGAGGCCACGTGTCGCGCATATTTCCAGCATCGACTCGTCCTGACTCACCCACTGGCAGCAGTCCCGCCGCAGGCACGAGGGGACCCCGCACGTGCTGCATCCCGCACGGATCCCTGGCGCACTCAAGAGCGTATGGAAACCCGACGGCACACCATCGCGGACGACTCAAGATATACAGGTGCGCACACGCTTCTAGCACGCCTCCGGACCCGAAGGGGCCAGGGACGCGGCGGCTCCGCCCCTTGGGCCACCCGCGGATTGGGGAGAGGAGAGGAGGCGGTGGAGTGCCGGGGGATCGGGAAAGGGAGCCGGTCATGGGGAAGGGATCGAACGCGGAGAACGATTGAGCACCAGCTCTGCTCGTGGCCGGGTGGAGCAGGAACAAGAGGGGCTAGGCAAGGCTCAAGGGCCCGGCCCCTTTGGGAAGAGGATCGCCAGGCAGCGAGGCAAGAAAGCCGAGGCTCCCCCCGGACTGCTAGGGCTGTTGTGAGCTGAGAGGGCGCTCCTCAAGTGGCGGCCAGGGCATTTACAGAGGCGCCTCTGCACCCCTGGTAAAAAAAAAAAGTGTTCTGCGACCGCTTACTTCGTGTAAAGGACGAGCCGCCCCTGCATCCAGTCCAACCCCATTCTTCCAAGAAGCAGGAATATTGCATTTAAATCACCCCTGACAGATGGCCATCCAGCCTCTGTTTAAAAGCTTCCAAAGATGGAGCCAGCACCACACTCCAGGGCAGAGAGTTCCACTGCTGAACGGCTCTCACAGTCAGGAAGTTCTTCCTCGTGTTCAGGTGGAATCTCCTCTCTTGTAGTTTGAAGCCATTGTTCCGCGTCCTAGTCTCCAAGGAAGCAGAAAACAAGCTTGCTTCCTCCCTGTGGCTTCCTCTCACATATTTATACATGGCTATCATATCTCCTCTCAGCCTTCTCTTCTTCAGGCTAAACATGCCCAGCTCCTTAAGCCTCTCCTCATAGGGCTTGTTCTCCAGACCCTTGATCATTTTAGTCGCCCTCCTCTGGACACATTCCAGCTTGTCAATATCTCTCTTGAATTGTGGTGCCCAGAATTGGACACAATATTCCAGGTGTGGTCTAACCAAAGCAGAATAGAGCATGGGGAGTATGACTTCCCTAGATCTAGACACTAGCCTCTTATTGATGCAGGGCAAAATCCCATTGGCTTTTTTTGCCGCCACATCACATGGTTGGCTCATGTTTAACTTGTCCACGAGGACTCCAAGATCTTTTCCACACGTACTGCTCCCGAGCCAAGCCTTGTCCCCATTCTGTTTCTTTGCGTTTCATTTTTTTCTGCCTAAGTGGAGTCTCTTTCATTTGTCACTATTGAACTTCTTTTTGTTAGTTTTGGCCAATCATCTCTCTAATCTGTCAAGATCGTTTTGAACTTGCAGACGACTTGATCTGCGTAATAGAAGAACCAAGGAAATATGCCCAAACGTGGATATCAAAAATAGAGACGTATGGTAAGCTGGCGGGCTTCAAGATCAACAGAGAGAAAACAAAAATCCTAGCAAAAAATATAAACAAGAAAAACCAAGAAGAGCTTAAGAAGACTACAGGAATGTCATTAGTCCCAAAGTTAAAATACTTAGGCATCTATATCTCGGCAAATAATAGACAATTTTTCAAAAATAATTATGTTCCAGCATGGGATAAAATTAAAAAGGACCTGAAGAACTGGTCCAACCTCAACATCTCTTTGCTGGGAAGAATCAGCGTCATCAAAATGAACATTTTGCCCAGATTCCTTTTCCTGTTTCAAAATTTACCGATAATCCAAAGTAAGACCCCATTCAATGAATGGAACAAAACGATTAGATCATTTATCTGGAAAGGTAAGAAACCCAGGATAAAACATCAACACATGATCGACTCAACGAAAAGAGGTGGTCTTGGTCTCCCAGACCTGATTCTATACCACGATGCATGTGGCATAGCCTGGATTAAAGAGTGGCTCTTACTTGAAAAAGAAAAGGTACTAGCTCTAGAGGGGTTCAATTTGAGAATAGGTTGGCACGCCTACTTATGGCTAAGCCAAACGAAGAAAGAAAAATCTTTTAACAATCACGCCATTAGGAGGCCTCTGTTGAGAATATGGGAAAAGTACAAAAAAATTCTGTATCTAGGGAAAATACCTATGTGGTTTTCACCCATAGAGGGCGAACAAAGGAGATTGCTTGGCTGGAGGAAATGGCCCACATATAGAACTGCAACCACCAAGAAGGACGGCCAGCTCCAGCTGAAATCGAAAGAAGATTTAACCAAGGAATTTAACTCTCTTTCCTGGCTCCAATATTTTCAGCTAAGAGGCCACTTTAACAGAGATCAAAAAGTAGGTCTTAAGGAAAAAGACCCGTTTTGGGAAAAGTTCTTAAGAAAAGATAAGAAGACCATCACATCCATTTACAACCTACTTCTAGAATGGGCAACGGAACAAGAAAAAGTTAAAGATTGCATGGTTAAATGGGCCAGAAATCTTGGAAGGACAATAAGTCTCCATGAATGGGAACAACTCTGGACGAAAAAGACCAAATACACATATGCCATTGTACTAAAGGAGAATTGGTACAAAATGTTCCATCGCTGGTACATGACACCCCAAAAATTAGGCCAGATGTTCAAGACAACGAACAACAAATGCTGGAAATGCGAAGAACAAGTTGGTACCTTTTTCCATCAATGGTGGTCATGTCCTGTGGCTCAGAAATTCTGGAAGAAAATCAATGTAATTTGTGAAAAAATCCTCAATATCAAGATTAGAGATAAAGCTGAATGCTACCTACTAGGTCTATTCAAGGAAGAATGGAATCTGGGGGTCAATGAAGATATTTTATTTACCTTCCTCACAGCTGCGGCAAGAATAGTTTTTGCCAGGAAGTGGAAATCAAAGGAGATCCCCACAGAACAGGAATGGTGGGAAAAAGTCCTAGAGATAAGAGAAATGGACAGACTTACATATGCTCTGAAAGACACAAACGGCCGCCCTCTAAAGAGGACGGACTGGGTTCCACTTAACGGATACTTAGGAACAGATTAGAACATTTGGAGTGATGAGAGAGTAAATGTAACTAGGAACACGATAGAGTTAAAAGGGATAGACCCAAGACAACAGTCCACAAAGAAGAAGATAAACCGAAAACGCGGTGTAAATGGAGTCGGAAGTCAAACTCCCCCCTTATCCCCGTTCCTTTCCCTGTCCCTTTCTGCCCCCTCTATTACACCCCATAATATACCCCCACTTCCCAATCCCCTTACTCTTTTCCCTCCTTTTTAGGATCTTTTATGATATTGTATTGTATTGTGTATCTAATTCTATAACCCACTTCCCCTTTTTTCTACTTACCTTTTTTTACCTATCAGTGATACTTTGTAATAATCTGAAAATTTAATTAAAAAAAAAAGATCATTTTGAACTTTGCTCCTGTCCTCTGGAGTATTGACTATCCCTCTGAACATGAGGAAGAACTTCCTGACTGTGAGAGCCGTTCAGCAGTGGAACTCTCTGCCCCGGAGTGTGGTGGAGGCTCCTTCTCTGGAAGCTTTTAAGCAGAGGCTGGATGGCCATTTGTCAGGGGTGATTTGAATGCAATAGACATCTGCCCTTGCGCTGTGCTACTCTGCTGCTGAGTATGCATGCTCAGTGTGGAACACATCTCACCACGCTAAAACAGTGGATGTGGCTCTTAATGAGACATGCCACGGGGTGTCTCGCCCTACACGTTTTAATTGAATATGTTATACGATGTTTTTAATGATTGTTTTGTGATTTTATTGTTGGAAACAGGCCCGAGTCCCCCGATAGAGGGGAGAAGACCGGTATACAAAATTGCTAAATAAAATAAAATAAATACATACATACACCACTGGAGAAATTACACTGCCTAGCCGGCATTGCACCACCTGACATCCGCCGGGAAGGAGCAGCCAATAGTGAAAGGACCAAGGCAGAGACATCTCCAGCTCATCCCCTGTTTGGGTATCAGCCAGCACGTCAATGACTTAAATCAAGAATAGTTTTCTAAGATCTACAGAGACACTCGCTGGAACACCTCAGCAAGCGAGAGTCCAAAAGTGGCAGGCTCAAACCCAGAACCTCAATCAATGGCTGATACCAAATGAGAGACTCCCTCCTGGGCACACAGAAAACTGGGCGACTTGGAAGGCGCTGAACAGACTGCGCTCTGGCACCACGACATGCAGAGCCAACCTTAAGAAATGGGGCTACAAAGTGGAATCCACGACATGCGAGTGTGGAGAAGAGCAAACCACAGACCACCTACTGCAATGCAACCTGAGCCTTGCCACATGCACAATGGAGGACCTTCTTGCAGCAACACCAGAAGCACTCCAAGTGGCCAGCTACTGGTCAAAGGACATTTAATCAACTACCAAACTCACAAATTTTGTATTTTGTCTGTTTGTTTGCTTTGTTCTTTGGAAGCTTTTAAACAGAGGCTGGATGGCCATCTGTCGGGGGTGATTTGAATGCAATATTCCTGCTTCTTGGCAGAATGGGGTTGGACTGGATGATGGCCCAGGAGGTCTCTTCCAACTCTTGGATTCTAGGATTCTATTATTCTATCTAAAAGTTCCCAGTAATTAGTCATATTGGTGAAGGTTTTGGGACGCTGCAACCCATAAAGTAACATTTCCAAGTTCTGAGTGAAAAAATACAGGACAAAAACATGCACACAAGCCTGAGTTTGGGTCAACCGATTGCCACCTTGAGAGCAAAATCTCTGGCAATACTCAAGACCTGCTTTGTTTCAGCCACAAGAATTCAGAATAATAAAGCTGTGCCAAATATAAATTTCGCAATCGGCGTGTTAAGTGCCAGAGATGACAGAAGGGGTGTCCTTTTAATAATAAAAAACCCCTAATCTTTATTAAAAGTGTTGCAAGCATAGTATTTTCAGGTCTTAGACAATGTAATGTGATTTATTCAAAGAAATGCTGATGATTAGACATTAAATGGCACTAAATATTCCACTTCCTCTGCACTGCCTGATAAACTGGTTTCATTAACATTATAAGTAACAAAAGTTTCCATTTCAGTCGGCCTATTCCCCCCCACCCCCCACCCTCCACCCCCCGGTTTCAATGCAAGCTCAGCTGCAGATGCGTGACGCTATCAAATCCATACTGTGGCACATGCATTCAGTCATTGCAGCCATACTTCCGAACATATGGTTCTATATGTTGGCTTGATGAATGATTTTTATTTAGAAGCACCATTTATAGAACGGTATCTTTCATCCCAACAGTGATGCAGTCAGGTCTTACATCCCAGAAGACCCCAAAAGCTCTGAGATGGAGCGGAGGAGTCAGGTAACTGCAAAGAAAGGCATGGGGATGATGTCCCATGACACATAATTTCTTGTTTTATAAAAGACTCTATAGCCAGGGTGCTTCCGTCTGGGCAAGAACAGGGTTACAGATGCTTGTTTTATTATTTCACTTCAAAAACGATATTATCCTTTCGTTATCCAACAAAAAGGGTACTTATTCTCTTTTAAATGTGGATATCATCATGGCACAAGAAGCAAACTCCAGTTTATTTTTGCATTTATGATGGTGCTATAGTTTAAGTGAGTTTAAAGTTGCGGAACTGTACATGTTTGTGC
>NW_026848005.1:9165-35067 GCF_025583915.1 Anolis sagrei ordinatus
AAATCAACCATATGTTTAAGTCAAATGCTGGTTTTGGAACCAAAATTATGATTTTGATATGGGTCATTCTGCAATGAGGGGAAAGTGCCAATACTGCTTCTGGAGGATAGTTGCCCAATTTTCTTTCCAGGAATTCAAAAAAGCCGTTTGCCATTCTATTAAGAAAAGGGGATGGTTCACTTTTCCTGAGAAGAGTGATGAAAAGCAAGAGCTTAGTCAATCGTGGGAGTGCTTAAAAGAAGCACTCGGCCTCTCTATTGTCCCCCTGCTCCTTTGAGGACTACCATCAAAGATCTGCCACCTCAATTTTTCCACCCAGACATTCAACAACACTTAAAGCAGCAGACATAAAGGAGACCAGTGATTCTTTTAGGTTGTCCCAAGATATCATGATTCTCCACTACAGAGAAGGGAATGGTTTCTTCTTTGACAAGAGTTACAGCAGTACTTACATTGACCTTTGGATAAGCTGACTCAAGTTTTTTGGGACTTTTTGACTAAAATTTTTGGACCAAGGTGATATTTCAGAAAGAAAACATTGGGGAGGCTTTCTCATCAGGTCGGATGCCTCAAGTTCATTTTCACCCCTCTATCATGTATATGTATGCTATTGTTCTAATCTGCACATAGACAAACTCCAGTTTTTTCTGATGTGAGTCATGGAAGACAGCATTTTTCCAATAGTCATGGGTCTGTTAGTGGCTCAAAACTCACTGGGTTCACAGGGTAGGAAGTGAAGTCACCAAAGGTGAAGCCAAGTGTCACCATAGGCCACCTACTTCTAGGTTTTTATCTGTCTTTTTCCTATTTAAGGTATAAATACATTTAGAAGACAGAGGGGAGCAGAAGACAGTTCCAACTTGTCTTCTGCCTATATAATCAGTTGGGAGGCCCCTCCCCACTCTGGCACCAACTGCTGCTCTGGCCAGAGTGAAGGCAGAGGGGAGCAGAAGACACTTCCACCTTGTCTTCTGCCTATATCATCAGGCCCCTCTCCACTGTGGCACCAACTGCTGCTCTGGCCAGAGTGAAGATAGAGGGGAGCAGAAGACAGTTCCATCTTGTCTTTACTAATAATATAATATAGTATATTGTATATACATATAATATTTATAATATTATAATATAATACAATATAATACTAGTAATAATACATAAAATTATAATTATATATTTACATTACATGTAATATTACTAATAATATTACAATATAATGGTATAGTGCAATATAGTAATATATAATACTGATATTGTACTATGCTAATAATATAATATATTGTATGAAAATATATCTTGTAAGCCGCTCTGAGTCCCCTTTGGGTGAGAAGGGCGGCATATAAATGCCGTAAATAAATAAATAATAAATATGTATCCTTCCAGGAGTGGGTGTCCCATGTGCCTACACAATGGGCTATTTCTCCATTGGGCTGGTCGATGGCACTCTGCTCTTGGACCTCCACATTACAAGGAAACTGTCAGATTAGAGCAAAAGTATAGACAACAATTATGACTAATAAATAATACTTTTAGGAGTATGAAAGAAAATGTAAACATTTTTATTTGGCAGTTTTCAAATAGGTATGTTATGGAAAATTACATCTTATCGTTTCCCTCTCCCCACCTAAAACAGATGGAGTTTCACTGCATATTTACATAGTGGGTTCAAATAATAATTAACAATGTAATCTGTCTTGCTTAAAAATGCAATTTTCAACAGCACTAGACTCGACATTTATGGATGAAGATACGTAATTCTAGCAATCTCGACTGTTAAAGGCATTCCGTAGACTGGAAGTAAAGAGAATCGTTGTCATGCACCAAGTTCATTAAGTCCACATGATTGGTGGAGGAAGTTTCACAACAGACTCCACATTCTGTGTGTGTTTGTTTTTATGTGTATGTGTGGATTGTGTGTACGTCACGCACTTAAGTCAACTATGATATGTTTATAAATCATTGTGTTCCCTTTAAAGCTTGATGCAAAAAGAAAATCTTTTTTGTCAACAAAGACATGCGTGAAAGATCTCGGCGCTTGTATATTTAATTCTTGAAACTTCACAAACTTGGCTTTTCCTACATCCCAAAAATAGACTTGAGTAAAAGAATAATCACTTCCAAGAATGGCATATTGGTAATTCTTTATCTGAAGAGGTTGGAATACCATTGAGCCCCTGGATGGCATCCTTTGTAAATCCAGAAATTTGGATCCTCCCCATTTCATCACCTTGGAATCTCCAATGAATCTTGTTAAACAAACATAAATATCCTCCTTTACTTTGAAGTGCTTAACAGCATAAACATCTTCCATATCTGGAATATCAACAGGATCAATGAAGTTGCTTGTCCCTTTGCTCCACTGATATATCACAGGGTGCTGAGAACTGCTTGACAGGATCAAGTGGGGTTTCCCAGATATTTCAAAATATTCCACGTCTGTATCTCTGTACCACTCATGCAAAGACTGGTCTGAATAAAACCCATTCCCATTCCATTTGTAAACAGTGGTGATGCCGGCTTTTGAACTGTCCGCTATAGCAAAGTACGTGTCATCTGCAATTGAGAATGTTTCGATGTCGTTGGGCTTTCTGATTTTGAGAATCTCAATATCTTGAATTTTGATAAATTTATTTGCATGAATATCTCTTTTGTAGATATGGGATCCACCAAAGAGTTGGGCGACGATGATATATAGGCGATTATCAACAATAACAGGCTTGCAGACAACCACTGAAATCCCTGCACAAGAAAGGGAATAAACATAATATTATTAACTGGTATAAACATCAGGTAGCAGAACTTTCATATAGCTCAATTATTCATACCTGTAATATTGTCAAAATTCCTAAAAGTCCCTTCCACGTGATCCCATTGAAGAAAGATACATTTTCCAATAAAAGGCTGGGCAATGACCACATATTCATCATTCAGGTATGAGAAACTCTCCACAGAGAGGGACTGATATGGAAGTTTTCGAAAGACAACAAATTCTGAAAAAAAGGACATACCAAAAGATAGCATTTATTCATTTTAAATGCACTTTAAAGCACGTAACTCCTTCACAGACTATCCACTTTCAACAATCTCTGTCTCCTGTTCATTAGACTATAGTTCAAAATAGAAGTTGATTATTTTTATTTGAAAACAAGTACAAAGTACATTTATTCTGGCTGTATACCACCTAAGAAGTTCCTCATTAACCTATTTTCCATAAGAACATGAGTATAGCATGATAATGTCTCATCGGTTTGCTAAGAAAATGTTATTGCCTGCAAGTGAGATAGTATCATCTCCAGACAATAAATAGGGGAGTGATGCTCATCTCCATTTCTCAGGCAAAGAGACAACGTTGTCCGTAGATGCCTCATGTGGTTGGCAGGCTGCATGGCATGGTGTTACTTTCCCACCAGAGCAGTACCTATTGATCTACTTGCATTTGCATATTTTCAAACTGCTAGATTGGCAGAAGCTAGGGCTAACAGTGGGAGCTTACCCCGCTCCCTGGATTTAAACCTTTTAGTCACCAAGTTCAGCAGTTCAGCTATTTAACTCGCTGTACCTCTGGAGCCTCTAGACAATAAATACATTGCATAAAGAAATCTTTGTGGGAAAATGTTATATTTTTCATAAAACACAAAAACAATCATAGAAATGAAGACCAAAGTCCTGTTTGATGCTTTTCAATATATAAGGAAGAATTATACACTCAAGACTATTTCATATTTAGGGAAAGTGAAAGCCCCTCAAACTGCAATTACTAGGAAGCAGCAAATTGCGTTTGACAAGGGTCTGTTCGTCTTTGGATCTGAAAACAGCTGGCTGACATTCCTAACCACTCCTCATGCAAATGGTTTTTGGCATTATGGGCAAGTGCGATAAGGTCATGATTCAATCTCTTGAACCAAAGATTCATAAGAAGGAAATTGAAGCCTCAGCTGCTTCCTGACTGACAGGGGAACAGACCTCTGTTACTCACTGCAGCTGCTTTCTGGTAATTGTTGGTTGTGGAGATTGGGACAGGATTAACACAAACCCTAAAAGGGATTCCAATCAATGTGCAATTTTTACAGTGTATCAAAATGCATTAAAAAACTTTCTCTCCAAGATTAGGAAAAAACTGTAGATATTATTTACATCTCTTAACTGGTAAATGTCATATAATAGAGATCAAGCAACATACACTTTAAACCAGGGGTCCTCAAACTTTTTAAACAGAGGGCCAGGTCAAAGTCTTTCAAACTGTTGAAGGGTCAGATTATAATTTGAAAAAAAAATGAATGAATTCCTATGCACACTGCACATACCTTATTTGTAGTGCAAAGAACAACTAAAAACAATACAAGAATTAAAATGAATAATTTTAACAAATATAAGCTTATTAGTATTTCAGTGGGAAGTGTGCGCCAGCTTTTGGCTGATGAGATAGCATTGTTGTTGTTGTTGTTGTGTGTTTTCAAGTTGTTTCAGACTTAGGTTGACCCTGAGCGAGGGCTAGATAAATGACCTTGGAGGGCCGTATTCAGCCCCTGGGCCTTAGTTTAAGGACCCCTGCTCCAAACCATTGGTTCTTAAACTATAGGGCCCAATTCTAAAAGGGGACACAAATTGTTTGGCAACAGTAAAAGGTTGCTGATTGCCATCCACTTATACAAATTTGTTAACAACAACATGCAGTGTTTATAGTGGACTCTGCAGAAAATGTTCCAGCTGTACTCCACAAAAAGAAAAATCAGTCTGTTTAGCAAGGCTTGCAGATGCTGATTTATTATCAATAAACATTTCGTTTATATTTTATATACCTAGAGTCACCTAAAACTTTCACAGGTGGAAAGAAGTCACAAGTAGAAAAAGTTGAAGAAGCTCTGCTCTAAATGATACAAGGAAATAAATACATGCTTGCAATGTTGTCCTTAAAAATAAAACTAGAGGACTCTATAATATTTTCTGAAATTGCAGCTTGCTCCAAGTGATATGCTTCATAAAGCCCAAAGTTCAAAGTCTTTATCAGGAAACAAAAATGTTGGCCACTAGTATTATAGCTACTTCTGCAGAAGATGTTATTTAAATTCCAATCATTCAAAATATATAGACAAAAATATTGCATGCTCTGAACATGATTTCTTTTACAAGAGATACATCATTAATGTTAGTGCTATAAATCAAATGTGTTTGAATAACTGTACTTTTTACAGAAAATATTGGAAAGATTTACCTGTAATAATGCAATCAAATTCACTGGGAGAAATGGTATTGATCTTGCGTTTCTTATATTCTGGTGGACTTTCGCAATATATATCTTCTATTGTGGCATTTGTTCTGCTCACCCATGCAACCAGCCACTTCAGTTTGCAATCACATTTGAATGCATTGCCCCTAAGATCCCTGGAGGGAGAGGAGAAAGGGTGTTAGTGAAGTACAAGTTCTTTTGACATGTAAAGTAAAAGTAAAGGTTTCACCTTGACCTTAAGTTGTTGAGTCCAATTCCGGGGGGTGGGGCACATCTCCATTTCTAAGCCAAAGAGCCAGCATTGTCCATAGATGCCCCCTAGGTCATGTGGCCAGCATGACCGCATGGGGCACCGTTACCTTCCCGCCAGAGAAGTACATATTTACTCACATTTGCATGCTTTCGAATTGCTAGGTTGGCAGAAGCTGGGGTTAACAATGGGAGCTTACCCCATCACGCAGATTCAAACTGCTGACCTTTTAGTCAGCAAGTTCAGCAGCTCAGCGGTTTAACTCGCTGCACCACCGTTACCCCTATTGACATGTAGATTGCCATTTTCTGGACTGAATGAATGGCAATCTGAAAGTGGGGTAGGCCCAATCATTAAACAGAGTGAAGAAGGCAACCCAGGATGTAGATGCTGTATCATGACATAATTAGTTATTTCATTTGTTGCCATTGTGTCTCCACTGCCAAAAAAGAAGAGGTGCTTGAAGGATTTTCTCCCTCCAGTGCCAAAATAACTTGGCTGTGTTTTCGATATTTTGACACCAGTACACTTGTTAACATTGACCTCAGTTCTTCCTTGCCAACAAAAATGGAACTGAGAAACTAAAGGGAGGATGGAGGAACACCAAAACTGGCAGAAGTACGTATTATCATCATTAACTTTATTTATATCCCCGACCAAGATCGGGACTGGGGATGGGTTACAAATTTAAATGATTAAAATGTGTACAAAATATCACATTGAAATAGAATATGAATAGGGACTCTGGACAATGTTTGAACAACGTAAAGCCAACAACTAAAGATATAAAAAGAAATTAAAAGAGTACATTTTAAAATGACACATCATCTTCTTTTTTAAAAAGGAATCAGTTCTACAGCTTCAAAAGTATATGATTCTAACATAATGACAGCAAGGAGGGGACTATTCTGGCTTCTCAAGGAAGAGGGTGCCAAGTCTAGAAGGTCCTATCATCTATTTCCATTAATCATATCTGTGAAAGAAGGGCCGGTTCTGAGGATCTCAGTATTCAGGCAAACTCATACTTTACACATAATATTTTCAAATATTGTCATCGTGCATTTTTGGAAAAAGTGAATCTCTATAACCATTTGGGAAATGGGATTCATAAAATGTATTGTCGAAGGCTTTCATGGCCGGAATTACTGGGTTGTTGTAGGTTTTTTCGGGCTATATGGCAATGGTCTAGAGGCATTCTCTCCTGACGTTTTGCCTGCATCTGTGGCAAGCATCCTCAGAGGTAGTGAGGTCTGTTGGAACTAGGAAAAAGGGTTTATATATCTGTGGAATGACCAGGGTGAGACAAAGGACTCTTGTCTGCTGTAGCTAGGTGTGAATGTTTCAACTGACCACCTTGATTAGAATATAATGGCCTGACAGTGCCTAGAGCAAAATTTTGTTGAGAGGTGATTAGATGTCCTTGTTTGTTTCCTCTCTGTTGTTGTGCTGTTGTAATTTTAGAGTTTTTAAATACTGGTTTCCTCCTTTCTGTTGAAATTGTCCACATGCTTGTGTATTTCAATGGCTTCTCTGTGTAGTCTGACATGGTGGTTGTGAGAGTGGTCCAGCATTTCTATGTTCTCAAATAAAATGCTGTGTCCAGGTTGGTTCATCAGGTGCTCTGCTATGGCAGATTTCTCTGGTTGAAATTACAACAGCACACATACAATACAGTAATAAATTATATACATAAAAAAACAACTAGTGGAGGCTTGAGAAGGTTGCTACTGTATTTCCAACATGCATCTCCATAAACAAACATGAAAAATGCAATCCAGTGAGAACCGACAATCGCTTTCTTGTTTAGATAGTTCTCACTGGACTTTATTTTGTGTTCTAGTATAACTGGGTAGCCCATGGACTGTGTGTCACCCTTCCCTGATATATGCATTACTACTGAGCAATTATATCTGGTCCTTCAAACCATAATGAAAATATTAAATAGTTTTCTCACACGTTCGTTAATGAATCCAATCCTTTGAATATATCTTTGGGGAGCGTTTGGAGATTATTGTTTGCAAGACTCCTGGAGGAAAACAAAACATCTTTAGTACTGACAGACCATTATTTTGTTTCTAGTCAACTGGAGAAAATTAAAAATACTTTGATAGCAAATAACCTGCATAAATTTATAAAATTATTTTTCAGAATACTTTTCTTACATCACAGACTTCCCATTTTTGTCTTTTAAAGGATTTCTGGAGCTTCTAAAAGTTATTTTTTTAAAGACTACAATTACCAGAACCCGCGAACCAACATTCCAAATGGAAATTGTAGTCCTCCCTCACCCCCAAATATCATCGTGTTTATTATTCCCTTGCTTTTTTCAGATAACATGATTGTAGGAAATGAGAGGATGTGGAACAGGCCAGTATCCACTTCCCACTCATTCAAAAAAACCTTTCTATCCTTTTCTTAACCATATGTGTTACACGTTATTCCTTGGTTTAAAAAAAATGCATGTCTTTCACTGTATTGATTTTGCACCAAAATTAAATTGTTCTACACAATTAATACCACACATCATCTATATACTATACTGTGAAAAAATCCAAAATAAACAAGGTGTTCAACTATGTCAGCAAAAATTTCCCATGCTTTCCTTTTTGGACACAGTTTGGCACATCCACATGTTCAGAAAGCAGCTTTACCTCAATATTTTTAAAAGTAATTCTGTGAATTGGTTGGGCAAAGATACTTCAGATTGGGCAGAGATACTTTTGGTTGGGCAGAGATACTTATGCCATATGTTCCAGTTCAAAGCAGATAACGTGGGATTTTATTTGGTTGTGTGGAAGGAGCCTCAGTCCCTCTGTTCAGCAGCTCCTTTTCTATGGGCCTGCAATCTACTGGCACCAGATAACCTCTGCCCCATCCTAAGCCTTCCCGGAAAGTTGCCAGGTTCTGGGAGCTATACTTATGGCAGAAAAGAAATAGTGTGGAGCAAATAGGTCTATCTTCATGACCGCATCCCCCTTATGAACCTGTGTGAGCGTTAAGATCTACCAGGGAGGCCTTCCTTGCCGTCCCACCACTGTCACAAGTGCAGTTGGTGGAGATGAGGGAGAGGGCCTTCTCGGTGATGGCCCCCCAGCTTTGGAATGCCCTCCCCAGGGAGATTAGGCAGGCCCCTACACTGTTCTCCTCCCATAGGGACCTGAAGACCTGGATGTTCATACAAGCTTTTGAGAACACCCAGTCCCTAGTTGTTTTACTCAATAGTTATGCAGCCTTGCACTTTATCCTATGCCCTCTTTCCCATATTACAGCCCTCCACTTATCCTATTCCCTTATCCTATTGTTTACAGTCTGGTCACGTTTAAAGTAGCTTACTGCCACTGCTTGAGGAACACTGTTTTACTTTGAGTCTTAAGTTGTTTGTTTTTATGCCTATTTGTTTTATTCAATTGTATTTTATATTGTGTTTTATTTTTACGTTCTATTTTTGGCAATTTGTGCCATGGGATACAAGAATAAAGTTGTTGTTGTTGTTGTTGTTGTTGTTGTTGTTATTATTATTATTATTATTATTATTATTATTATTATTATTATTAGAAACACAAGATGAGTCCACAGCAGACAAGATCACTCTGCTGGTTGTTGTATTGGATCACACATCGGACACTTCCCAAGTATCTAGGACTGTGTGATGTATCGGAGAATAATGTATGCAGATCCCAGTAAGGTGGCCTTCTGCAGCTGGCAGATTGCAATTTTTCAGTGCCAATTGTGTTTAAGTGCAAGCCAAGGTCTTTAGGCACTGCACCCAGTGTGCCAATCACCACTGGGACCACTTTGACTGGCTTGTGCCACAGTCTTTATTTATTTATTTATTTATTTATTTATTTATTATTATTATTATTACAGTATTATTACAGTATTATTACATCATCATCATAATCATCATCATCATCATTATTGGTGAGTGGCCTAATTGTGTATTATTCACTTATCTAAGCTGCAACCAATTTGATGTATGAAAAGATGGTTACTCTAATTCACCGATCTAAAATACATTATGCAGAACATTTTACAATGATATTTAGTCATCTGAAAATTAAAGCATTACTTTAGGTGTGCTAAAAGGCTTGGGAATATCCAATGCAATTATTTCAAGTTTTTCCTCTTCATGGCAAACACTTAGGCTATTGTGATTTTTTAAAAAAACTTTTTTAGGAAGGTATACTTGAGAAAACCCCAGCTAAATTGTTTTTGGTGGAAATACAAAACTTGCTTTATGCTTCCTCGGATCCGGGCTGTTTATATTGGTGTTATTCTTCAAACACAACTAGGATACTTTAAAAAAAATGCTTGTCTAAAAAGTGGAATCAATCAATTAATGGCTAGACAGGTAATCAGCTAAAAGGTTTTTTATTGGTTAACAACAATCAAAATATATCAATGAGGTTGCAATCCTGTATACACTTACCCATCAGGAAATCAAATTGAATTCAATGGGACTTACTTTTGAGTAACATGTAGAGGATTGTACCGTTTGCAAACATGGCTAGAAGAAAAGATGATTCCTGGTGCTTTTACTTACAGGTGAATCAACGACTTCAGTCCTCGGAAAGACGTGTTTGAAAGTGACTTGATGTTGTTGTTCTCTATAAACCTGTTAATAGGTCATAAATGCAGCTTGGTCAAATGTCTATATATCTGACAATAAAGCCCTTCCCATAAATCCTGGATTGTAAAAAAATCAACTTACAAATATTCTAGATGAGGAAGGCCTATGAAAGCATCACCACTAATGACGTCAAAATTGTTTGCCGTAAATAATCTGTACAAAGAAATGGGGGAGAGAAAAATAATGTGATACATGGCTCTTAGAACAAACAGATATATGTTTTCTTTCAAGAAGAGGGATTGTCAAGCTCAAAGATTGTATTCTGTGCACAAGAACGTCCCAAGTGAAAAACTGCTATACAATATTAGATTAGAGTTGGATTCCTCAGAATGTAAATGGATATAGGTTCTTTGGAACTCTGGGAAATAGTTCAATAAGGCAATAAAATTTTGCCATGCTCTCCAATATCTGGAAATGTGCCCCGGAAAAAACCCTGTCTTTTAGGATGATGCTATTGTTACTTAGGCCCCTTCCACACAGCTGAATAAAATCCCACATTTTCTGCTTTGAACTGGGATATATGGCAGTGTGGACTCAGAAAACCCAGTTCAAAGCAGATATTGTGGGATTTTCAGCCTTGAGATCCTGAGGTATATGGCTGTGTGGAAGGGCTCTTGGATAATAAAAAACCTTCTCTGTTCAAATGGTGAGGGACATGTGGTTCTCCAGATCTTGTAATAACAACAACAACAAACATCAACAAAATCACGATCTGTCAATTGCAAAAGGCCACCTTACTTGGATCTGTGCGCATCATTCGAAAATACATCACACAGTCCTAGACACTTGGGAAGTGTTCGACTTGCGATTTTGTGATACAAAATCCAGCATATAGATCTCGTTTGCTGTGTCATACTGTCCTTTTGTGTCAATAATAATAACTATATTATTTATTGCCCAAAAGGGACTCAGGGTGATTTACAGACACAAAACAAAAGGCAAACATTCAATACCTCAAATGAATACAAGCACACCAAAATAATACAAGATAATGCACAGAAACAACAGTAAACTTACAACAGAGAATTAAGCACTGAGATGAAAATAATAAAAAACAATCCAATAAGACATAGTAAACTAAAACATGAGTAAAACATTACAACCTATACCCTAAAAGCAATTATAATGCAATTACATTAAAATGTCTTTAAAATGGCTAACACCATTTCATTTAAAATGTATTGTAGCAGCCATAAAATGCAATTGGGTTAGCTAGCGTTCCAATGGGTTAAAATCTCCTAATCCTCCTCCTTTCCATAAGCTAAAGTGCATAAGTGTGTTTTCAAAAGTTTCTTTAAGGAGAGGAGGGTGCGGGGCATTTTTATTTCCAGAGATGGGAAGTAATCACGGAGAAGGCCCCTTCTCTCGTTCTCACCAACCGAGCTTGTGACGGGGTGGGACCAAGAGGAGGGCCTCCTCTGCTAACCGTAGTGCACGGGATGGTCTGTATAGGGAGATGCAATTAGACAAATAGCCGGGACCTGAACCATTTAGGGCTTTATAGGTAACGACCAGCACTTTGTATTTAGCCTGGAAGCAGACTGGAAACCAGTAAAACTGCTGCAGCATGGAAGTCATCACGATACGGTGCTCTAGTTGGCAATCTACCCATGGATGTGACTAAGGTGTGGACTACCATGGCCACGTTTTGTTGAACTTTGATTCCCATTATCTGGTGAGTGGTAATGGGATAACAAAATATAGAGGACCACATATTCAATAGCTTGCAGCCAGGCAATCTACAGAAACTGGGAAATTACGTCTTTATTTTTCTCAACTGGAATTCTACCAGGCAGGCAAGGGACCTCAATTTTATTCTGTCCAAATGAGGAACAATTGGTGAAAATCTGCTCTACATTTTTGGTAGAACAGAACTTTAAACGTCAGTTGTTTTATTTATTTATTTATTTATTTATTTATTTATTTATTTATTTATTTATTTGCTATATTTATATCCCGCCTTTCTCGACCCCAAAGGGGACTCAAGGCAGCTTACAGCAGAGGCAATAATTCAATGCCTTAAAACAATTCAACAAATACATAAATGTTCAGCTAAAAATCTAAACAAGATTAAAAGCAATTAAAATATAGACATTGCCACTTACAGCTATAAAATCACATTATCCACAATCAAGGTCAGGCCATTTCAGTAATCGTTACACATAAATCCAAATCGATCTATTGCACTGTATTAGTTGCCAAAGACTTGATCATGTTTTCACATTTTTTTCTGATCTTATATCCCTGGGGTGAGAGTTCCTCAGCCAAAGAGGCACCACTGAGAAGGCCCTGTCTCTCTTCCCCACCAACCACACCTGTGAAGGAGGTGGGACCAAGAGCAGATTGTTCTGTTACTATAGCTGAGAGGAAAAGGATAGTGGCTCATACTACTACCCCAGCAGTAGTAGTAAAATTCTTATTCTGTGGCTTGTTATCAAACAACACGATTTTAGATATATTTACGGAGGATCTGAAGACATGATTTATCTACACCAGGGGTCCTCGAACTTTTTCAACAGAGGGCCAGGTCACAGTCCCTCAAACTGTTGGAGGGTTGGATTATATTTTGGAAAAAGCATGAATGAATTCCTATACACACTGCACATATCTTATTTGTAGTGCAAAAAAACACTTTAAAACAATACAATAATTAAAATGAAGAACAATTATAACAAATATAAACTTATTAGTATTTCAATGGGAAGTGTGGGCCTGCTTTTGGCTGATGAGATAGGATTGTTGTTGTTGTTGTGTGCAGAGGCAGCCCTAGGTAATTTTCAATGGTAAACAAACAGTATTTTGCCCCCCCCCCCCCCCAACCAATCACTGATATATATTTTCTGTTCGTCATGGGAGTTCTGTGTGCCACATTGGTCATTGGTGGAGTTCAGAATGCTCTTTGATTGCAGGTGAACTATACATCCCAGTAAGTACAACTCGCATATGCCAAGGTCTATTTTCCCCCAAGACCGCCTCAAGAACGCCCCTGGGCAAAATCAACAATACTACAAATGCTTACTTTTCATAATGGGTTGAGCCGCCCCTGGTTGCGTGCTTTCAAGTCATTTCAGACTTAGGTTGACCCTGAGCGAGGGCTGGGTAAATGACCTCGGAGGGCCGTATCCGGCCCTTGGGCCTTAGTTTGAGGACCCCTGATCTATACATTTCATGTGCTCTTTATTATCGTTTTAAAAAATGAACAATTATTACATTGTTACAGATATGTATGCAGTCAAGCCCACCAGGGAAGAGATAGAATATAAATATAAAGAGGGCAAACCCACTAGGTTTGGGCATGAGAGCAGAGGATGTTACATAGAATTACTTCCATGCAACATCCTTCTCTAAGTTGGTACCCTCCAAATTTTTGGATTGCAACTCCCGTTAGCTCAGTAACGCAGAGTAATGGGAGTGGAAGTCCAAATAATCTGCTTTGAGGTGGAAAAGCAGTTAATAAAAACATAATTTGAGCAATGGCCCAAAATCAAGAAACGCGTATGTTATTAATTTCCATATTCCACTGAGAAGTTCCTTCAGAAGCCATTGTGACAGATGAATGTTGGATGGAGTAGGAGGGGAAAGGCTGGTTTGGAAAGGGAGCTTTCAGGACAATAGAGCTACTGGGCCAAGACAGCAAGTCAAGGCAAATAATCAGATCCCCCCCCCCCCCAAATGTGAATGATTATATCTGGATCATGAGATTTATGGACTCAGAGATTTTATGGTGCATATGAAAACCCCATAAACAAAGCCAGTAAGAAAAGAGGAAGGCTGCATTACAGAGGGATTGACACAATGAAGGAAGACATGGCTTTGTATTTACAAGAACTGAGCTGGGTTATTGATGACCAAGGTTCCTGGAAATATCTCATTCATCAGATTGCCATGAGTCAAAGTTGATGTGATGGGATATAACAGCAACACCAACAACAGATAAAAAGAGAGTGATAACTGAATACAAAGCTTAACAGTCATGATTTGCTATGTTCCGTGTTGCATTACCTCCCTTCTCTTCCATGAATTCCACATTGGCTTTCCCTAAGCTGCCACTTTCCACATTAACGGCATTGGCTGGAAATAAAAGGAGCATGCCAACTTGCTGAGGGCTGCAACTTATTATACTGGAAATAAATTCCAGTAGCCAGACTTCAAGCTACATCCTTTACAATGTGTCTCAATAATCTTCTTCATTTGTTTTTTCACCTATCCCTTCTGAAGAGGTAAGAGACCAATAACAGAAGGCAGTATGGGGATCTATCATGTTATCATTATCTAAAAAGGGCCAGTGGCTATTCTTCTTTGACCAACAATCTAACTGTTCAAATAAACCCCTGTGCTGCTGACCTGAAGGTTGGCATTTCAAATCTGTGGGATGGGATGAGCTCCCGCTGTTAGCCCTAGCTCCTGCGAAACTAGGTGTTTGCAAACATGCAAAGTAGATCAATACGCAAAAAGACACTCCAAGTAGTCATGCCGGCCACATGAACAGGAGGAGTCTATGGACACAAGCTCCCCGACTTGCAAATGGAGAAAGAGCGCCTCTCCCAGAGTTGGAGATGAGCACTGCCTCCAAAGCCGGAAATGAAAGGAGAAGCCTTTGCGTTTGTCTGTGTGTTTGTGTCTCATTGCATGTCATTGTAACAAGGCACTGAATATTTGCCTGTGTCTGTTTATATACTGTAATCAATTCTGAGTCCCCTTGGAGAGAAGATAAATAAATAATTATCATGCAAATATAATTGGCCCTCCATATTTGTAAAGTTGACATTTGCAAATTGGATTATTGGTGGATTGGATTTAATACGTTTTCTCCAGGTCCTTCAGTATGATTTTATGGATAACTTCCAGCAGAAGTCATGCTGGGGGACCTAGAGCTTGATAGAGAGGTATCTTCAGAGGTAAGAAAAACAACAATTCAGTTTTTTGTGGGAGTCCTGTGCCTTTAAACCCAATAAATGTGGAAGACTTACTGCAGCTTCTGATCTATTCTAAACAAACAGGATATTAATGAGAAACATTATCACAGAGTACAGCATTAGCAATAGTGGGAATGGGTAATCTGTCCGTCATCAGGTGATTTTGGACTGCATACCTCATCTATATATATAAAAATATTGTTTGCTTGTTTGTTTGATTAACATAACACAAAAACCACTGGACAAATTGACACAAAATTTGGACACCCCACTCCTAACAGACCAATGAGTGACCATCACTCATACCCCACCCCCCAAAAACAGCAGAAAGTACTTTAAAAACCCCAAAAAGCTAAATGACGAAAAGCTAAATGGTGATACAGAAAAAAAAGGAAGAGGGAGAGAAGGGGAGAAAGAAAGAAAGAAAGAAAGAAAGAAAGAAAGAAAGAAAGAAAGAAAGAAAGAAAGAAGAAAGGGAGGGAAAGAAAGAAGGAAAGAGGGAAGCATGGAAGCAAAGCAAGAAGGAAGGAAAGAGGTAGAGAAAGAGAAGGAGAAGGAGAAGGAAAAGGAAAAGGGAGAAGGAGGAAAGAGGTAAGAAGGAAAGGAAGGAGAGGAGGAAAGAAAAGGAAGGAAGAAAGGAAGAGAGGGAGGGAAGGAAGGAGGGAAAGAAGGAGAGAAAAGGGAAGGAAGAAGAAAAGAAAGAAGGATGGAAGCAAAACATAAAGGAAGGAAGGAAGGAAGGAAAGAAGGAAGGAAGGAAGGAAGGAAAGAAACAAGGATGAAGGAAGAGAAGGAAGGAAGGAAAGAGGAGAGAAAGAAGAAAGGAGAGAAAGATAAGGAAAAGAAAAAGAGGGAAGGAAGGAAAGAGGTAGAGAAGGAAGGAGAGAAGGAAAGAAGAAAGGGGAAGGAAGGAAAGAGGGAGCGAAGGAAGGAGGGGAAGGAGAGAAAGAGGGAGGGAAGGTTGGCCACAGCAATGCATGGTGGGTACAGCTAGTGTAATAATGATGATAATGATGATTATTATTAATTAATTAATTAATTAATTTATAGACTGCCCTATCTCCCCAGGGGGACTCATGGTGATTTCCAAAACATATGTCAAGCATTCAATGCCAACAGAGAAACATATCAACAAATTACATCAAAACAAGATACATCAAACAATATAAAATAGTCTAACTGTAAACTTAATACCAAATAAGAATAAATGTTCCCTCATTTTTGGCTCTATTGATTGGAACTGATGGAAATTGGAGACCTACAACATGTTGTGCGCCACAGAGTTCCCCACCACTGAGGTATAGAAAGAATGGGTGATAGCAGTATGTTTACATTTATCCTGAATGATTGATTCTGGGCATGTGTTATTCTAGTCTAGTGTGTACATGGGTGGCTGAATCGGAATCTTGTGCTTCTCTGTTGGCAAACGGGGCTCTGAAATTTCACTGTTTCTGTTCGGTGGACAGCACCCTTGTTTTTAATGCCATTCAAATGCACAAGCTGCTTTTCCCCCTACAAAAGGGACCTCAAAGCAGTATGTTTCCCATGAACAAAATGTGCCGTGTCACTGGAAAGCCTGCTGAGATGGGCCACCTTGCATGTTCTGTATGCCGCATTTGCCGGATGGCAGCACAGGAGGGGTCACGCAGCTTAATGGCAAACTCATGATGTGCCTTTCCCTTTGTGGGCACACAAACAACACAACGAACGCAACCAAACCAAAACGCTGAAACCACCTTTTTTTTCTGCCAGTACAGGAAATGTATCAGGGATTTTTTTTGGTCCTTTTTGTAAAAATGCTCTTTTTCTGAAAATGCTTGTGTGGGATAATGTGTATAGGGACAACATAAAGGTTTCCATGGCAACTATATTTACTCATTTGTCCTGGATTCAAAACCTTACTTGGTACATATTCCCTTCTTATCAGCTCCCAGGAAAGGAGGCAAGAAGAGGAAAGCTTATTGTACCAACCATCCGTTCATCAGAATATGAATTGAACAAATGCAATGTTCACACACAACATAATCTATATAAATAAAAATGTAATGTTCGTTTGTGGGATTAATAGAACTCAGAAACCACTGGACGAATTGACACCAAATTTGGACACAAGACACCTAACAACCCAATGTATGTCCTTAACAAAAAAAAATGATTTTTGTCATTTGGGAGTTGTAGTTGCTGGGATTTATAGTTCACCTACAATCAAGGAGCATTCTGAACTCCACCAACGATGGAATTGAACCAAACTTGGCACACAGTTCTCCCATGACCAACAGAAAATACTGGAAGGGTTTGGTGGGCAGTGTCCTTTGGTTTTGGAGTTGTAGTTCACCTACATCCAGAGATGACTATGGACACAAAAAATGATGGATCTGGGCCAAACTCTACACAGATATCTCAATATGCCCAAATGTGAACACTGGTGGAGTTTGGGGAAAATAGAATCTTGACATTTGGGAGTTGTAGTTGCTGGGATTTAGAGTTCACCTACAATCACAGAGCATTCTGAACCCCACCAACGATAGAATTGGGCCAAACCTCCCACACAGAACCCCCATGTGGGCCACAGCAACGTGGCAGGGGATGGCTAGTCTATATAAATAAAAATGTAATGTTCATTTGTGGGATTAACATAACTCAAAAACCACTGGGTGAATTGACACCAAATTTGGACACAATACACCTATCAGGCCAACAAATGACCATCACTCATGAAAACACTGGAAAACACAATGGAAGAGACTTAAAAAGCCAAAAAATAAAAAAATACATTACAACGCATGTGCAAAATCACATATATACACATATACACACACAAAACATATATATATATACAGACTGGACCACAGCAACGTGTGGCAGGGGACAGCTAGTGATTAATATTAAAGTAAAACAATGATGTTGTTTATGCAACAAGGATGCACTTATATCTAAGGGCCCTTCCAGATAAGCCCCATATCCCAGGATCTGATCCCAGGTTTTCTGCTTTAAGCACAATTATATGAGTCCGCACTGCCAGATAATTTAGGATAAACAGAAAACCTGGGATCAGATACTGAGATATAGGGCCTGTCTTGGAGGGCCCCTAGTTCTTATTTTTTACTTTTCCAAAAAAATTGCCTGAAATATTATTGGATATATTACTGAACACTCACTTGGGGCCATGTGTTATTTAGGGTCATATGCCCTGCCCCCAGAAATATCGATCCTGGCCTTTCTGATTCAAAATATATTTACCAAAAAGGACACTCAGCTTTACCAATTGCATAAAATATTAACGATCTTACCCATTTTAGCCTTGCCACTACTTTAAAGGAAGAAGAAGAGACCAATCCAGATTCTTTTGTCCGTAAAGAAACATCAAATATTTACCTAAGTGCCTGGCATGAGTTTTGCTAGCAGAATTATTGTCCTTTTGGAATTCATGCCCTGACTCTGAGGGCCTTTCCACACAGCTGAATAAAATCCCACATTATCTACTAAAGTTCAAAGCAGATATTGTGGGATTTTCTGCCTTGATAGTCTGAGTTATATGACTGTGTGGAAGGGCCCTGGGTCTACATTGCCATATAACCAAGTTCAAAGCAGATATTGTTGGATTTTTTGCCTTCATATTCTGAGTTATATGGATGTTGAAAGGCCCTGGGTCTACACTGCCATATAACCCAGTTCAAAACAGATAGTGTGGGATTTTTTGCCTTGATATTCCGGGTTATATGGCTGTGTGGAAGGGCCCTGAGTCTACTCTGCCATATAACCCAGTTCAAAGCAGATATTGTGGGATTTTTGCCTTGATATTATAGATTATAAGGCTGTGTGGAAGGGCCCTGAGTCTACACTGCCATATAACCCAGTTCAAAGCATATGTTGTGGGATTTTCTGCCTCAATAATCTGGATTATATGGCTGTGTGGAAAGGCTCTGAGGACCTCATTCCTCTAGAGCATGGATCCACTTTAAATCCAGTTTCTGCCTCCTGCAGAATTCTGGGGCTTGTAGTTTAGGGAGAGGCCTTTAAAATGCTCAGTCAGGCATGTTACCCTCACTAAACTACAAATCCCAGAATTCTGCAGGAGGCAGAAACCGAGTTTAAAGTGAATCCATGCTCTGGTGTGATGAGGCTGTTTGTCTACACTGCCATATAACCCAGTTCAAAGCCGATATTGTGGGATTTTCTGCCTTGATATTCTGGATTATATGGCTGCGTGGAAGGGCCCTGAAAGGAGCTGGTCTATTTAGTCAACAACTCTAATATATACCAGTATTAAAATAAATCAAAGTCTGGGAAATGAATTATGACGAGCCTCGACAAGTCTCACATCTTTGAAGTACAATTGGTGCGGCGGAGGAACAAGCCATTGCAAGAATGTGTCATCATTCTTACAAGGCTGTGCCACCATAATTTAACTCTGTCAAATAATATTGCCCCCTAAAATATACTGATAACAGGGGTTGCTGTGAGTTTTCTGGGCTGTGTGGACATGTTCCAGAAGCAGTCTCTCCTACAGAGAGACTGCTTCTGGGACACGGCCATACAGCCAGGAAAACTCACAGCAACCCAGTGATTCTGGCCATGAAAGCCTTTGACAACACATACAGTTAACAATTATGATGATAAGTTATGATAATGAACAGCGGCACAACCAAAGCACCATACTCAGCTGGGTATGACACACCTTTCATTATTTTCAACGTTAAGACCAGGTAGGTTTTGTTATATAAGAGAGCTGGACTAGCTCTTCCTTCCAAAACAAACACAAACAAACATGACTTGGTGCCCTTCCACATAGCCACAGAATCCAGAATATCAAGGCAAAAAATCCCACAATATTTGCTTTGAACTGAGTTATATGGCAGTGTAGACCCAGGACCCTTCCACACAGCCCTAAAACCCAGAATATCGGGGCAGAAAATCTCACCATATCTGCTTTGAGCTGGGTTATCTGAGTGCCCTTCCACACAGCCATATAACCCATAGTATTCAGGCAGAAAATCCTACCTTATCTGCTTTGAGCTGGGTTATATGGCAGTGTAGATCCAGGACCCTTCCACAGAGCTATAAAACCCAGAATATGAAGGCATAAATCCCACGATATATGCTTTGAACTGGGTTATATGGTAGTGTAGACCCAGGGCCCTTCCACACAGCAATATAACCCAGAATATGAAGGCATACAATCCCACAATATCTGCTTTGAACTGGGTTATATGGCAGTGTAGACCCAGGGCCCTTCCACACAGCCCTATAACCCAGAATATTGGGGCAGAAAATCCCACCACATCTGCTTTGAGCTGGGTTATCTGAGGGCCCTTTCACACAGCCATATAACCCATAGTATTCAGGCAGAAAATCCTACCATATCTGCTTTGAGCTGGGTTATCTGAGGGCCCTTCCACAAAGCCATATAACCCAGAATATAAAGGTGGAAAATCCCATGATATCAGCTTTGAACTGAGTTATATGGCATTGTAGACCCAGGACCCTTCCACACAGCCATATAACACAGAATATCAATGTGGAAAATCCTATGATATCCGCTTCGAGCTGGGTTATCTGAGGGCCCTTCCACACAGCCATATAACCCATAGTATTCAGGCAGAAAATCACATACTATCTGCTCTAAACTGAGTTACATGGCAGTGTAGACCTAGGACCCGTCCACACAGCCATATAACCCAGAATATCAAGGTGGAAAATCCCATGATATCTGCTTCGAGCTGGTTTATCTGAGGGTCCTTCCACACAGCCATATAACCCATAGCATTGAGGCAGAAAATCCTACCATATCTGCTTTGAGCTGGGTTATCTGAGGGCCCTTCCACACAGCCATATAACCCAGAATATCAAGGTAGAAAATCCCAAAATATCTGCTTCGAGCTGTGTTATCTGAGGGCCCTTCCACACAGCCATATAACCGACTATCAAGGCAGAAAATCCCACAATATCTGCTTTGAACTGGGTTATATGGCAGTGTAGACCCAGGACACTTCCACACAACCATATAACCCAGAATATGAAGGCATAAAATCCCACAATATCTGCTTTGAACTGGGTTATATGGCAGTATGGACTCCGGGCCCTTCCACACAGCCATGTAACCCAGAATATCAAGGTGGAAAATCCCACAATATCTGCTTTGAACTGCGTTATCTGAGTCCACACTCAAATAATATGGGATTTTCTATCTTGATCTTCTGGGATATAGGGCTGTGTGGATGGGTCCTTGGTTATCTGAATCATATACCCCAGTTCAAAGCAGATAATGTGAGATTTCCTTCAGCTGTGTGGAGCACATTCATACAAACCCTGGTTCCCCCCACAAGCAAACCAACGACATAAATATTTTCTCACAGAAGTTGCAGAGACGGGGAGAAGACAAAACTCCGCTCGGGGATTTTGGTGAAAGCAGATCTGACGAAGGATCTGGAAAAGAAAGGAAAGAGAAGCAAAAGCTGGTGTTATGAGACAGCCACCTTGACCAGGGCCAGTTGAACTCACCCAGGGGAAAATGGATGTGGCAAGTTTCCCATCACCCAGGAAAACAAAACAGGGAGGTGGATAGGAAAGACTTCATCACACTGGGGCATCTATCCACTTGAGATCTGACATCAAACACCCTGGGATGGGATTCTGGAGGTTTGCTTGCATTCATTTCCCTTGGCATCCTCCCCCCCGCACCCCCAGACACCCCTTGGGTGCGGGAAACCCCCGATGGTGAAGGATCCCAATGCTTACAGCCCCTTACAGGGAGGTGACATCAGGCGGCACGCTGCGCGGGATGAAGCGGGCGTTTTCGCAGAGCGCGTTATCTTTGGTACAAGTGCACCAAGCCGGGCAGGTTGTTTTCCCCGATCGGCTGCCTCGGCTCAGCAGCAACAGGACGCCCAAAAGGCAGAGGAGCCCTCCTCGTTGCAGGGCTGGGCTGGCACTCCCCATCCTCTGGGTCCTGGCGGGGAGAGGCCACGGGCTCCCCGCAACATCCACGGGGAAAGGCTCCTCTCGCTTGCTTCTCTCTCAGATCCCCGCGGATGGCCGGGGACCGCCTTCCCCACCCATCCGCTCCGGCAGAAGGGGCTTAGGAGGCGCTGGGAAGGAGGCAGAGGAGCCAACCCGCTCCAGAAGCGAAGCAAACAAGCCCCGAGGAGGCGGCTGGCATCTCTGGAAAGAAGGAAGGAGGACGCAGCTTGGAGGTGGCCAAGTGACGCAACGGAGAAAATCCAGGGCTTTCACGTTTCTGGAGGGAGGCCCCGGCTGGTGGTGGTTGCCAAAAATAGGACTGGCGGGTGGGTGGGTGAGTGGGTGGGCGAGGGAAGGGGTGGGTGGGAAAGGCAGAGAAGGAGGCGGCGTGGGCGTCAGGCGGAGAGAGAGAGAAAGAGAGGAAGGAAGGAAGCAAGCAAGCAAGAGTGGATCTCCCTCCTCCAGTGTGGATGGAGGCATTGCCTTGGGCAAAAAGGAAGCCTTAAGGAAAAGGAGTCATGCAGTCCATGAGATCCCCTCCTCAAAAACACTAACATAGAGATACATGGATCCACATGGAACCCGAACAGACCCCGTCACTGGGAAGCAAAGGGATGCACAAAGGCTGCGTTTCCCCATTGTTTTGGGAAGTCCTTCATTGGGGTCTCATCCTCAAGGCTGGCCTTTCCTCCCACAGGAGTGGTCCCAGATGCTTCCCTTGCAGAGGGCGCCCAGCTCCAGCTACCACCCGCCTTGCCTATCTATCTATCTATCTATCTATCTATCTATCTATCTATCTATCTATCTATCTATCTATCTATAAATGCTCTGGTCATAATGAGTTCCTTAAAAACAAAAGAACCAATGAACGAAATCACACCAAATTTGGCAACAAAACGTCTCACAACACAAGGAGTGACCATCACTCAAAAAATTATGATTTTGTCATTTGGGAGTTGTAGTTGCTGGGATTTATAGTTCACCTACAAAGAGCATTCTGAACTCCATCAACGATGGAATTGAACCAAACTTGGCACACAGAACTCCCATGACCAACAGAAAACACTAGAAGGGTTTGGTGGACATTGACCTTGAGTTTGGGAATTATAGTTCACCGACATCCAGAGAGCACTGTGGACTCAAACAATGATGGATCTGGACCAAACTTGGCACGAATATTCCATATGCCCAAATATGAACACAGATGGAGTTTGGGGGAAATAGACCTTGACATTTGGGAGTTGTAGTTACTGGGATTTATAGTTCACCTACAATCAAAGAGCATTCTGAACTCCACCAATGATGGAATTGAACCAAACATGGCATACAGGACTCCCATGACCAACAGAAAACACTAGAAGGGTTTGGTGGGCATTGACCTTGAGTTTGGGAGTTGTAGTTCACCTACATCAAGAGAGCACTGTGGACTCAAACAATGATGGATCTGGACCAAACTTGGCACAAATATTCCATATGCCCAAATATGAACACAGATGGAGTTTGGGGGAAATCGTCCTTGACATTTGGGAGTTGTAGTTACTGGGATTTATAGTTCACCTACAATCAAGGAGCATTCTGAACCCCACCAATGAAATTGGCACATGGAAATCCCATGACCAACAGAAAATACTGGAAGGGTTTGGTGGGCATTGACCTTGAGTTTGGGAGTTGTAGTTCACCTACATCCGGAGAGCACTGTGGACTCAAACAATGATGGATCTGGACCAAACTTGGCACGAATATTCCATATGCCCAAATATGAACACAGATGGAGTTTGGGGGAAATCGACCTTGACATTTGGGAGTTGTAGTTACTGGGATTTATAGTTCACCTACAATCAAAGAGCATTCTGAACCCACCAATGACAGAATTGGGGCAAACTTCCCACACAGAACCCCCATGACCAACAGAAAATACTTAAGGCCATCCAGTCCAACTCCCTTCACAGGAGCAAAAAAACGTAATCAAAGCCCTCCTGACATAGAGCCATCCAGCCATAGATAGAGATAAATATGATTCACACATACATATGTATATGACAGATATAGTATCATAGATTTGAAAGGGAACCCTAAAGAAGGACCATTATATGTTGCATATTCCAGAGTAGGCAACCAGACCATTTCCACATCAACACTGACAAAGAAACAGCAAGAAGTACTGTTTACCCCAAGCAGAAAGAAATTACATATATTAGAAACCAACACTTCTCATTACTTTATTTTCCAGATCACCAGACTGGGCCACAGCAATGCATGGCAGGGGACAGCTAGTATAAGCATATTTATTTTATCTTATTTTATTTACTGTATCTGGCACACAGAACCCCCATGACTATCTTTGAAGGCTGGATGGCCATCTGTTGGGGCTGCTTTGAATGCAATTTTCCTGCTTCTTGGCAGGGGGTTGGACTGGATGGCCCATGAGGTCTCTTCCAACTCTATGATTCTAAGTATTGCACTGTATGCAACAAACACTTGCAAATGTAAGACTACTTGAATAAGTGAATAAACAATAAAAACAAAGAGAAAAAAAACGATTACACATAGACCAAAAATCATAATCCAGAAGCCGTTCCAATCACATTGCCATTCATAGCTGCATATAGTCCTGTGCTACTCTCCAAACATGTTGTCAAATGCATGATCGGAATCACTGGGTTGCTGTGAGTTTTCTGGGCTGTATGGCATGTTTCAGAAGCATTCTCTCCTGATGTTTCACCACATCTATGGCATGCATCCTCAGAGTTGTGAGTCTGTTGGAAACTAGGCAAGTGAGGTTTATATATATCTGTGGAATGTCCAGGGTGGAAGAAAGAACTCTTGTCTGCGTGAAGCAAGTGTGATACTTAGCCCAGAAAACTCACAGCAACCCAGTCTCCAAATGCTTGACTCCATAGCCAGTTTTTTTTTTTAGCAAACAAGAGTTCTTCCTGAATAACAATCCTAATTAATTCAACTATCTAATCAATCAAAAGCAGGCCCACACTTCTCTTTGAGATACTGGTAAGTTTATCTTGGTTAAAATGGTTCTTCATTTTAAACATTGTGCTGTTCTTTCTTGTTTTTTGTTTTTTTTGCACTGAAAATAAGAAATGTTCCGTGTGCATAGGTATTCATTCATGTTTTGTTCAAACTATATTTTAGGCCCCCAACAGTATGAAGCCCTCTGGTCTAGGAGCAGCCAATGGAAAGGTCCTCCGGGTGATGGTTGCCAGTTGGGTTCTGGCTGGTTGGAATAGATGTCCCTCAGAGGATCAAAGTGTCCAGAATGGAATAGGAGAGAAGGCCTCACTCACTTTGCCTATATAGATATAGATATTTGTGTCAGGAGTGACTTGAGAAACTGCAGCCTGGTCAGGTCAGTCTAACAAGGAGGTAAAGGAAGGGAGGTTTAGCCCGTGTCCCAGCATCCCTTTTGTAAAGCCCAGGGGGAATACAGAAACAGGACAAAGAGGTGGGAGTGCCTCAAAATCTGGGGTGCTGTTTGCTAAACCATTGGGTGTCATTTAATGATCCAGTGGAGTTTTTGCACATCAGAGACTGAGGAAAGACCCCCAAATTGAATCCTGCTATATCCAAACAGTTGTAAAGCTTTGCATCTGTCTTCTTGGAATTCAAAGGGTTCGTGAGGAGGCTATTCTTAAGAATTGCATCCGTGATACCAACGAAAGTCTAGTTTGTCTGTATCGACACCACCCAATTTGATACCACTTTAGGTCTCCCCTACAAAATCCTAGTAGCTGAAGATTCATGCCATGCGTAGAATTTTCCAGCAGAGAGCTCTAAGGCTGCACTTCAGTGGGGAGCACTGGCAACGATTTTTGATTTCAAGGTCCTTGGGGCACATTCTGGCACTGTACCCACAGATGAGGCAGAATAATCAAGTCTATTAGTTCATGAGTTCGAAGCCAGCCCAGGT
>NW_026848027.1:0-22695 GCF_025583915.1 Anolis sagrei ordinatus
AAAGAAACGGGATGGCTGTGGGGATTGTGGAAGCGGTCCCAGGAGTCAATCCCCACAGAATCGACACCTGGAAAGATCTGAACCTTAGCTGAAGATCCAGTTCTTTCCAGATATTAAATCAATGTAGAGTAACTTGGGAAAACTAGCTTTCTCCATATTAATTTGTTTTTACGCATTGTTTAGATGCCTCAGGTAAAAGTGAGACAGGTCCTGTGTTTTGGGCCTGTCTGGAAGGACCCACAGAATCAAATGGAAGTTCTCTCCACAACCATAAATTATGCTGAACAAGAAAACTGTGGGGAGGGTGAGAGGCTTTTAGACACAGCTGAGTGGATTGCCCTTGATGAAAGAAGGGGGATGTCTCTGAGGAAGGGACAAGTTTAGACCTATAGAATTCAGTCAAAAAAGAAGAGGAACAGAAACCAGATTAACAAGGTCAGTTCTTAGGAGATCTGCAGGGTGTCAGATTCAGCACAAGAAAGGGACCTTGTCTATTCCCAGAGGAGATATGTACTGGTCTCCCTTACCAGAAGAACAGAAGCAGTGTTTTGCAAACTTGACAGGAAGTATGCTTCTTCCTGGGGCAAAAACACCATATAGCTGACTAGCTGATGGGACTCATCAAACCCATTGACCATCCTCATCTCCTGTTGGTTCATGTGGCAACCAATAATTCTGCAAGGCATGCTCTGCATAAAGATCAGAAGGAATGTTAAAGCTCTCAAGAGAAAAATAAAAGATCGTAATGTACAAGTTGTTCTTTCATCTCTTCTCCCTGTTGCACAATGCAGTCCAGGAAGGGCAAGAAAAAAAGTGTTAAAAGTGAGGTTAAAATTCTGCTGGTCTACTCAAGGAGAGGATTTCAAAAAAAATAGGAGAAGATTCCACTCAAAGGAGTGTTTTAAAAATGTGACATGGAAGGAGACATTGCCTCTCTAGTGTAAGGGATCCCTGCTGATATACTTGAAATAGGAGGTGATGCTGCCTGTCAGTGTGATGGGAATTAAGCAGATGTTTGAGCTAGAAAGGAAGGTGGTGATCCTGTGACATTAATGACAACCCCATTGAATGGCACACAGCGAAGACGGAGAATGTGGAGAAAAGAATTCCCCATGTGATGGTTACGAATGAGGGCAACAACAAGCAAACACCTGAAGAGCGAAATGTGTGATGAACGATTGGGATGATTGGGAATCAAAAGGTAAGATCCCCTTTGCTATAAAGATAGTCACTCAAGCTTCTCAAGCTCAGTGTGATGAGGTACCATGTTCCCAGGGCTAGATGAACTACATCCAAGAGTATTGAAGGGCCTAGCAGAAGTCATTCCAGAACCACTGACAATAATCTTTGATGATTCTTGGAGAACAGGAGAAGTCCCAGCAGACTGGAGGACGGCAAATGTTGTCCCTATCTTCAAGAAGGGAAAAAGAGGACCCAAATCATTTATTTATTTATTTATTTATTTATTTATTTACATTAATTGTATACCACCCCTCCCAGCCTTCCGGCGACTCGAGGCGGTGTACAAGGCAAAATTCAACACCACCAAAAACACAGCTACAATATAAAAACTTTAACATCAGTAAAATCATAACAGCTGTAATAAAACATAATTCAATAAATACTCATTAAAACAATGTCCAATCCATCTTGTAGTTGATTCCGTTTTTATGTCCGTTACTCAGTATTCGCAAATGCCTGCTCGAATAGCCATGTCTTGAGTTTTTTTCCGAAATACTAAAAGTGAAGAAGCCGATCTAATCTCCATAGGAAGGGAGTTCCATAGCCGAGGGGCCACCACTGAGAAGGCCCTGTCTTTCGTCCCCACCTGCCGTGCTTGTGATGATGTTGGGACCGAGAGCAGGGCCTCTCCAGACGATCTTAAGGTCCTTGAAGGTTCATAAAGGGAGATGTGTTTGGCCAGGTAAGTTGGGCCAGAACCATTTAGGGCTTTATAGGCCAAGGCCAGCACTTTGAATTGTGTCTGGTAGCAGACTGGCAGCCAGTGGAGCTGGCGCAACAGGGGGGTTGTATGCTCCCTGAGAGCCGCTCCAATTAGCAACCTGGCTGCCGTCTGTTGGACTAGTTGTAGCTTCCAGACACTCTTCAAAGGTAACCCCACATAGAGAGCATTGCAGTAGTCTATAACAAGAGCATGGACTACTGTGGCCAAGTCAGATTTCCCAAGGTATCGGCGCAGCTGGCGCACAAGTTTTAACTGTGCGAATTTTCCCCTGTGCACCGCCGAGACCTGAGGTTCCAGGCTCAGCGATGAGTCCAGGATCACACCCAAGCTGCGAACCTGCATCTTCAGGGGGAGTGTGAAGGCTGTAGCTTTATGCCCTCTTCGGCCTTACGACTGTCCAGGAGTACCTCTGTCTTGTCTGGATTCAATTTCAATTAGTTTGCCCTCATCCAGATCATCACAGCGGCCAAGCATCAGTTCAGAACATGAACAGCCTCCTTAGTAGCAGGTGGAAAGGAGTGACAGAGTTGGACACCATCTGCATACAGATGACACCGCACCCCGAAACTCCGGATGGTCTCCCCCAGAGGCTTCATGTATATGTTGAACAACATGGGAGACAATATTGAACCCTGAGGAACCCTACATCTGTGGGGCAGAACAGATGTCTCCCAATAACACCCTCTGGGTGCAACCCTCCAGAAAGGACTGGAGCCACTGTAAAACAGTGCCTCCAAGGCCCATTCTGGCAAGGCGTCCCAGAAGGATACCATGGTCAATGGTATTGAAGGCTGCTGAGAGGTCCAGCAGAACCAACAGGGACACACTCCCCCTGTCTAGTTCCCGGCATAGATCATCAACTAAGGCGACGAAGGCTGTCTCGATTCCATGTACCTGTCTAAAGCCAGACTTTGCCATATCCAGATAATCCGTGCCTTCCAAGAATACCTGGAGTTAAGAGGTCACACGTTCCAGGACTTTGCCCAAAAAGGGGTGATTGGAAACAGGCCAATAGTTGACCAATTGAGTGGGGTCCAGTGATGGTTTCTTCAATAGCAGTTTTATTACAGCTTGTTTTAAGCTCACTGAAATATTGCCTTCCCAAAGGGAGGCATTAACCACCACCTTTACCCACTCGTCCAATCCCCCTCTGGCCTCCTTTAAATGCCAGGATGGACAGGGGTCTAGGATGCATGTGGTTGCCCTCATTCCTCCAAGTATCTTGTCCACATCCTCAGGTTTCACCAATTGAAATGATCCCATCCAAACCGGACAAGCAGATGCTTGTGTTACATTCTCAGAGGCTGCCGTTAACATGATGTCCAGGCCAGAACAGATCAAAGCAACTTTGTCTGCGAAGAACTGAGCAAATGCCTCACAGCGGGCTATCGAGTTGTCTGTGTTCCCATCCAAGGAGGCGGGATTTAATAGGCCTCTGACAACTCAAAACAGCTCTGCCAGATGGTTCTTTGCGGACGCAATATTGGCAAGATTTCTTTGTGGCCTTTATTGCTGCATCATATCCCCTTAAAGAGGCAACATGCCATGTTCGATTTGGTCCGCTTGGATCTGAATGCCACATGCTCTCTAGTTCCCTCTTCCTTCGCTTCATTGCTGCCAGCTTCTCATTGAACCAAGGAGATGGTTTAGCTCGGCTACTTGAGAGGGGACATTCCGGAGCAATCGTGTCTATTGCCCTAGTCATCTCCCCATTCCAGAGAGTGACCAGGGAATCAACAGAATCACCAACTGAGGTGGTGGGAAATTCCTCAAGAACCATCAGGAATTCATCCAGATCCATAAGTCTCCTGGGGCGGACCATCTTAATGGGTCCTCCACCCCTCCGAAGGTTAAAGCATGCAGTGAGCCTAAACCTGACCAGGTGATGGTCCATGGCAAGGTCCATGGCAATGGAGCGATGGTCAGCTCCTCCACACCACCACCTTCCTCCCATCCCTGGTGGAAAACCAAGTCTAATGTGTGTCCAGCCTTGTGAGTTGGGACAGCCCCATGGTCGCCATGGAAGACATGAAGTCCTGAGCTGCTCCTGACAAGGTGGCCTCCGCGTGGATGTTGAAGTCCCCCAGCACAATAAGCCGTTGGGACTCCAACGCCAGGCTCGAGACCATCCCGGCTAGCTCAGGTAGGGAGACTGTAGTGCAGCGGGGTGGATGGTACACTAACAGAATCCCTATTCTTCCCCGGTCACCTATTCTCAAGTGGACACATTCAAGAATGGTTGACTATGGGATGGAGCATCTGGTCAGGGAGATGGAATCTTATAGACCATTGCAACCCCACCTCCCCGCACTCCAGATCTCGGCTGGTGCTGCACGGTGGACAAAACTGGGTCAGATTTACACCTCTGGCCTCGTCCAACGATGTCTCCATTATGCACGCCAGATCTGCCCGTTCATCCAGGATTAAATCCTGGATGAGAGCTGTTTTACCGTTGACAGATCTGGTGTTCAACAGCACCACCCTTAATCCAGAGGGTCCGCCATCCTGGGTACTCCAATTTACCATGTCAGGAGACCGTTTTGGAACTACTAATATTGTTTCACAATCCCTAGGCCAAATAAGTGATCTCCCATTCCCGTATCTCCCCCTCCCCATTATTACTCTTATAGGAGCCCCTTGACCAATGGAACACCCATCTCCCATTATGTGGTTCGTCTTCATATCTTCAACCCATGATTCAATATTAGTGGACTGATTTGTTGTCATTTCATTTTGTATTAGCCCTCTCGTCCATTCACTTCCCACCCCCACCCTGCAAATTCCAGACCTCTCCAGCCCGTTCCAACTCTCACCTCCCTCACAAAGTGCAGTTATAATTAGTATATACAGCAACTTAGGACGGAACATGGGGAATGGTTATGGGTCAGATTTTAAATTAGGAGTCCATAAAGTGCTAGCAAATAATTGAGGTCCATAATAAGTTTATAAAGTGCTAGATCATATATAGAGTCTATAAAGTGCTGGTGGGGTTTGTTGTTGTTTAAAGTGCCAAATGGTTAATCTATAAAGTGCAATAGTGGAAGGGAGTTAATGGGTTAAAGTGCTATATAATGAACAAGCATTAGAAGCAAGATTTTATATATATACAGAAGAGTAACGGTTCTTTCCTATGTCCTCAATTCCTTGATATTAAGGCCAAATTGATTTTAATAAAAAGCCCACCTCCCCATCCCCCCCAAAGTATCAGGCCTCAACAGCCAAAGACATAAACCTTCTGGCAGCCAAGCAGCTAAACTTAACTGGGTGGTGAGGTCTGCAAGGAAATGATGAGGACCACTAGTAGTAGATGGTGATCAAGATGGCAGACAGGGAACTTCCAGCCAGATGGAAAACGCTGACCCTTCCGGGGGTGGACGCAATAGTGAACACTACACACGATATCAACCTCTGCTGTGCGATGTAAATAGCAAATTGTGTGGATAATAAACGGGGACACAGGAGGGCAGATTAATTAAGCAAGTGAGCAGCTGGGAGACAGAAGTATTAAAGCCTCCTTCTCTGACTTGCTTCTCACACTGGTGTGGGAGATGAGGCAGCCAAAACACCCTCTTTCTCCTGTTCTTGCAGGCAGGGATGATAAGCAAGTAAGCAGCTGGGAGACAGAAGTTTTTAAAGCCTCCTCCTTTCCTGACATCAATACCAGGAAAGATTCTGGAACAAATCATTAAGGAGGGAGTCTGGAATTACTTAGAAAAATACACTGTGATTACTAAAAGTCAACGTGGATTTCTCAAAATAAGTCATGACAAAAATTTCAGAATTGAAACTTACCATACTTTTTAGTTTTGTAAACTAAATCTCAGAAGGCTCCCAAGATTCATTGTAGGATACCCAAATGACATGTTTACACTGCTGATCTAATCTGCCAGAACACGGTTAACTAGTGACCCGGGAGAAGGAGTCAAATTTACATACCAGACCATAAGAAGTGACTTTTTTCACCACAACTTCCTCAACTCACCTGCACAAATAATTACTTTCTTCCATTAAAAAAAAACAAAACAAAAAAACAAAACCCAAAGAAACAAACGTCTTACTTTATGGACAAAGACTATCATTGTTCTTTGTATGATTTTATGTTCATTTTATGCTTTTTTGTTCATTTTATCTTTCTTGGAATCTACATTTGGGAGTGATCTTGATGGATAGAGATATACGTGTGTGTGTGTGTGTGTGTCATTTTTTTCTGATTAGGTAGTCCTTGCAATTCAGTTCAGGCTTCAGGACAATTATGAAACATTTGGGGAAAAAGATGAAACCCAATAAACTAGCACTAGAGGCTAAAATGGAGAAAATCTCTACAGCCACCATGTACTTTCCTTTAGTGCTCAGGTAAGATGGAACAAAACACAACCAAACACTGCAAAACACTAGCATGCTAAAAGTAATGAATTTGGCTTCATTGAAACTGTCTGGCAACTTTCTGGCAAAGAAAGCCACAGTGAAACTAACCATGGCCAGAAATCCCAGGTAGCCCATAATGCAATAAAACATTGAGACGGATCCTTCGTTGCATTCCAAAATAATTTCTTCAGTTAATATGTGCATGTCAAAATTTGGAAATGGGGGAGCAGTACACAGCCATACAACACACATACTGGCTTGAATAAGAGAACAGTTTAAAACTACCGAGTTTGCCAATCCTTTTCCCACCCATTTCCTCATCCTGGATCCTGGCTTGGTAGCCATGAAGGCAACAACCACAGTTATGGTTTTTGCCAATACACAAGACACAGCTACTGAAAAGACAGTGCCAAAAATGGTTTGTCGCAAATAGCAGGTCACTTTTTTAGGCTGGCCAATGAAGAGAAATGTACAGAGGGAGCAGAGTAATAGGGAAACGAGGAGAGAGTAAGTGAGGTTCCGGTTATTGGCCTTGACAATGGGAGTGTCCTTGTTCTTGATGAATATTTTGAGCACCATAATGTTGATCAGAGAAAGGGAGAGAGCCAAGCAAGTTAGAGTTATTCCCAAAGGTTCTGTAAACGAGAGGAAGTTTATACTTTTGGGAAGGCATTCATCTTGGTTCTTGTTGGGATACTGATCGTCTGGACACTTTGAACATTCAGCCATGTCTGAAAAATAAAACAGGCAATTTTTCATTTTTCAGAAAATCCAAGTTAAGTACTCATTCAACTCATTTCAGCCCAGCAAGCAACTGTCTCTCAATGTGTTGTTGAAGGCTTTCAACCTGGCCATACAGGCCAGAAAATGCACAGTAACCCAACTGTCTCTGAGCTTAATCTGCATCAGGATTAACATGAGCAGAAAGTTGGGAGCAAAAAGTAGACATGTTTGCTGTCCAGTGAAGAAAGGCAAGATAGAAATGTGAGTAATCAAAAAGAAAAAATGAATCAATTTTGCTTCCTCTATTTGTCTTTGTATGTCCAAAGGATCGACCCATAAGGTTTGTGGTTGTTGCCATAAGTTAAATTTCTGAAGAATATTAAACTGCCTACCTTTTTGGTTTGAAAATTTCCCATCTGGACATGGAATGCAATCATAGCAACAAAATATTTTCCCTTCCATCTTTTTCTTCATATAACCGGGATGGCATTTATCGCTACACAGTGAAATAGGCAGCACCTATCCACAGAAAGGAGAGACAGCATATCAGTTTTCCATATGAACAACAGTAACCGAAATATTCAATCTTACATCAATTGATTTTGGTAATACAGTGTTGACCATATGAACAGAGATGTTGAAAAAGCTTTGTTGTCACAAAGAAGATAGGTTCAAAAAGGAAAAAGATTGTTCCTCGTCACCATTGTGAGTTTTCAAGCTGTTTCTGATTTATGGTAACCTTGAAGTAAATCTATTGCAGGGTTTCCTCTGTAACATTTGCTCAAAGTAGGTTTGCTGTGGCCTTCCTCTGAGGTTGAAAGGAACACAGCAACAATAATACATTTATTGTGTAGGAGGAACAACTGATTTCTGATGTGTGTGAACAATTCATTTCTGGTTAATGGGATTGCACCACCAACATCAACCCAGGATTAATACATCATACTGTTTGAATTACCATTGCTTTTAAAAAGAAAATTTGAATAGACCCCACCTGATTGAAGGTGTTGTGCAATGTAATGGCCTCTTCATTAATGCTGAACTCTTTGCCCAAGAAAGCATGAGGGTCCATACTTCCTACTTTAACTTTTAAGAAGGATTGGTTTGGGAAAGTAACCCAGTTCATAATATCAAATCCAGCTGCTAATTCCCCATTCTCGTCAAAAGCCACAGTGTCTCCAGCACTATTGTTAAATATGACACTCCTCAAGAAAGAATGAAGCTAGATTGAAAGAAGAAAATGATGAATTGGTGGGGAATTACTATAAAGGGGAAGATGATGAGACTTCTGCTTCACTTTAACCTATCTGCATGCTTCCAGGATGATTAAGAATTTGCAGAAGGAATGAGTTTGACACCCCTTTAATTGGAGATATTTTTTTTGGTGAGGTGCCTGCATTATTTATGAGATTAGGCTAATGACCTTCTAAAACTTAAACTCCAGTGGTTCCATGGCATTGAGCCATGCCAGTTTAAGTGGTGTCCATTCTGCCTTGAAGTTACAATGTAGTTGCCCTTTTGGTCTCTCTATACCATAATGCGTTTGGCGGGGACGAGAGACAGGGCCTTCTCGGTGATGGCCCCTGCTTGTGGAATTCACTTCCCAGTGAAATAAGGTCAGATTCATCCCTCCTGTCTTTCAGGAAGAAGTTGAAATCATAATTCTTGGACCATGCTTTTGGACAACAGCATAACAGCACTTTGGGCATGGAATTGGACTGGAATGGTTATATGGCTGACAATAATGCTTTTAATTGTTTTAATTAATGTTCTATCTATTGTTTTAAATTGTTGTTATATTGTTGTTTTTTTTAGATGTTGCGGCATCAAATTGTTGCCGAGTGTAAGCCGGCCTGAGTCCCCCTCCAAGGATTGAGAAGAACAGGGTAAAAATGCTGGAAATAAAAATAATAACAATAACAATAATAATAAATAAAGGATTCCTGTCATCACATTTAATAGTTACTTGCCACCTCATAAGATAATAATAACAACAATAATAACAACAACACTTTATTTATATTCCACCCTATCTTCCCAAGAGGACTCAGGGCGGATCAGTACACATACACAGCAAACATCTAATGCCATTTGGACAGACAGGACAGAAACAGAAAGAAAGAAGGTATGTTGTGTGAACCTCCAGCTTTTTGGCACCTTGGAGGTTGTGCTTGAATCCAGCCACAGGGGTATGCTGTCACTCCATCGTCTATGATGAAGAGTCATCAGGACTTCCTCTTTCCTTTTGGTCACCGGGCATTTTCTGATCTTTTTTCTTTTATGGTATTGTAAAATGCCTCCTTTGCTTTTTAGTGGTACCCAATTTGTCTAATTGTGATCTGGGCTAACAGTTAGGTGCTCATGGGAGTTCGAACTGGCAACCTTTTGGTTGATAGATCTTATTGCTGCTGGTGATTTACTAGCTGTGCTAAAGCCTGACCCGAGATGGTCTGATTTGCCTGTCGTACACTGCTTTATCTCCCCTTTCAGCACAGAGCCCTTCATATGAGATAAAGAAACTACTGGCCAACTCTGTGCCAAAAAGGGAAGTGAACCAGCGTCCACCACGGCAACATGGGAGCCTTCTGTGTTGCCTTCCCTTTAATGGGGGAAACCGGGTAGTGACACTTCCCCCCATGGGATGAGAAAGAAGGTGAGGTGGGCTGTGGAGTGGTGGCTTTACCTGCCATTGATATTCTGACAATATTAAATAGCAGACCAACACTTTTAGTACATTTAGTACATTTAGTACATATTATTATGGACTTCATCTCCCGTCTTTACTTTTGTAAGTCATTAATATATATCTTGTATGCTCATTTCAAGATAGTAGTTTAAACATTTGATATCAGTGATACTTGTCTTGTCAAATCCTACCTGCCATGACTGAAGATATGAAGGATCTGGTGGACCCAGGTACGCCATTACTTTTCGACTTGTCTTTGATTTATAAACCCCATCTAAAGCATGTGCTAGCATGTAAACTGCATTGTAGATGCTGTAGCTTTGGCCTGTCATGCTTACTTCAAAAAGAACTCTTGGGAGATCATCCAGCCTTTCTTGCCCAGTGCACATAGGCCTCTTAATGTCTTCATTAGATTCAGAAAAAGAACAACTGAATGCCTCTTCCCAGAAAAATGTAAGAAAATCATTTCTTTTTGATGAACTAGGATGAAGTGTCTGAAGGAATTCTGAAAATGCCAACATTTCTTTTGAATGAATTGCAAAAGACAGTGTACCATCAAAGGTTTGTATATCAAAAATCCTGTGAACAGCTTGTGTTGAGAAATCCCAGTGAGCTGTCATAATCCACACTTTAGACAAAGATGCGAGTGTAATCATGTTTTTTAAAACAACATAAATATAAATCAGCCATTTCAATTGTGATACACTCTGATGCTCTGCATTGATAATCACTACCTTGACTTTGGGATCAGTTAGTAGACCGCATAAGTGTGGAAAGACTTCAAAAGCTGTTTCACTTTCCATGAATTGAGCTAAGTGTTTTGTTTTTGCTATAAAAGCTGTGCATATGCCTCCTTGGAAAAGCATCTTTCCCAGCGTTTGCACAAATTTTTCTCCATTGTCATCTTCGGCTGCCATCAACCCAACCCATGTCCATTGGAAATGCAGAAGGAGCTGGACAATCCCTTTGTACTGATATACTTCATTTGGGACCATCCGATAGAAAAAAGAGTGTTGGGGTTTTTCACTCATCACTGGAGCCAATACACAGTAGCCAATCTAGACCAAAAGAAATTAACTTTTAATAGCATCCGTGTGGTATGGGCCGATAAGTTTCTTCTATAAAACGTATATATATATATTATTCTTCAATCAATAATCAGCATTTCTTTAAGTCTTACAGAACATTCAGATACACCAGTGCTGTTGGGCAGGGATTTTAACCTGGCCTTCCAGTGCTTAGGAGTGCTGTACCATGCTATTATCCCAATCTGGTCTGTGACTTATTACAGCCTTGTCACATGGCCACTGGAGGTGCTCCGCTTCGTAAAGAAGTGTGGGGAACCTAGCACCCCACAACCTGCATCACCAAGCTCCATCCAAGGGCGATCAGATGGGGGAAACGTGAGCACATGAGGAGTGTGCGGCTTCCCCCATACATTCCAAGAGCAACAAGGGAGCCCTCCCATTTTGCTCTGGTGATAGCATGTTCTGGATTACAGCCTCCACAGAGCCACGCTGGATTCATATGATGGGAGCCGGTGGGCTCAGTGGGTGACAGGGGTTAAATTGGTGCATGATGTCAAATTTAGCCTATGTGAAGAGGTCTTCTTCTATTTTTTTTTTTAGTATTTTTAGTATTCTTTAGTATTTTCAATTCAATATATCCTACTTTGGAGAAAAGGTCATAATAAGTCACAGGCTAGATTGGGATAATAGCACATTACTGCATCCCAAAACACTGGAAGCACCCATATGCTATGTTTAAAGTTTCTCATTTTCCCTGTCATATGTTTTTATTTACTTTCTGCTATATGATCTCCATCTTTTCCAACTCACAGAAATCCAAAAGTTACTAGATTTTTAAGAGGGAGTTTACCAATACTTTCTTCTGAGGTTGGGTGAGTGTGACTTCCCCGAATACATCCAGAAGGTTTCTGTGTCTGAGCAGGGATTTGAACATTGCTTTGCAGTGCTTTGGGATACTGTAACATGCTATTATTCCAATCTGGCCTGTGACTTATTACAACCTTGTCACATGGCCATCAGAGGTGCTCCGCTTCATAGAGGAGAGTGCGGAACCTGGAGCCCCACACCCCACATCACTTGGCTCCATATGAGGGTGATCAAATGGGGGCAGCATGAGCTCACGCAGAGTGTGTGGCTTCCCCCATGCATTCCAATGGCAACAAGAGAGCCCTCCTGTGTTGCCCTGGTGGTGGCATTTGCTAGCTATGCCTTCCTTCACCCAGCCGGCCCAGTGGGTGACCAGGATTAAATCAACACATGCTGCCGAATTTAGCCCATGTGAAGATGTTGTAAATTTAGTCATTATTCTATTTAGTCATTATTCTATTCTATTTTTAGGATTTTCAGTTTACTATAACCTACTTTGGAGACGGGTCCAAGGGAAGGTTGTCAGATCTATTTTGTTTATCAAGGAACCTCTCTTGAACACAAAGATTCTTAGAGATAAAACAACTATTCCTTTACTAGTTATACTAATAATCCTAATCAGAGATACATATGGAGGGAATAATCTAAACTTATCTATAATGAGCAGTGCACCATCAGAACACCCTACATGTTATGACCACTTGGAAATATTGACCCCCAAAATGACACATAATCCCATCTTTCACACACCCTACCAAAAGCTTGTCTTGCAATTTTGATACAGTATTTCTATGGAGCAAGCACACGCAACTATTAATTAGTTACAGATATTTTTTCAGAGGAGAAACGTAGGGAATATCCTGAGTGTAACATGAAAGGTGAAAGGTAGTTTTAAACCCCCCCCAATGCAATGACACATTCACATGCTTTACCTGCGCAATCTTGTAAACGCCAGTGATTGTAGCCATGTAATAAGAGACTTCAGAGTCAATTCCTCCAATGGCAGCAACCAGATTCTTTTTCTTGTTACAGTGGAAGTTGGGGACAATCCTTTTCCAGGTGGAGAGAAGTTTCAGAATGTTTTGATAAGTCATTCTTGCATTGAAATAACTGTCATAGACATGGAAGCCCAAGCTGATATTTGATAAGATGTTGGGGTTGTTGTTTACCTCATTTACAGCAAATTCCAGGGCCAGAATATGTTGATAGTTCTTCAGTGTTGGTCTAATGCAAATGATTAGATATATGCATGTATAATTGTAAAATGTATGCAATAGATGTCTCCATAAAGCATTTCATTGAACAATGTTATATAACACGTTAATGTAACTTTATCTGATATTTCAATTTTGGACATGAAGAAAGACAGACATTCAGTCTCAGAAGGAATGAGCCATTCCAGTCTTTCTTTGATGTTCACTACCTGACAAAACATCCTTAGTAGTTACCCCACTTCTTTACTAGATTTTTATTTAATATGACTTTATAAATGTGTGGTTTCTAAAGAAAAGTCATGCCTATTGTGCAACTAAAATAAAGGACAGAACTTCTGAAGACGCCAGCCACAGATGCAGGTGAAATGTCAGGAGAGAATGCTGCTGTAATACATACAGCCTGAAATACTCACAGCAACCCAAAATAAAGTACAGTTTGAGCTGAAACTTACTTAAGACCAAGCATTCCATTGAGCCAATGGAATTTAATTTTTAACAAACAGATCAAACAAGATTGCTATGTAAGTGCTACTTATTTCAGCAAAAGATTTAGATCTACTTTGTGTCTGCTCAGAATTCAGTCTGTTTTTTTCTTGCTGTGTAATTCAATCCCATAGGAATGCAGCTTTAAAACTGGAGTTAGAATGCAATACACCCATTCAAGTACATAGGTGTAAAATTCACTGAACATTGCCTGGGCTGGGTTTTGTTTCTGTAATATATTTTAAATGCAAATAATCAAGTGGTGACTATTAGACATTGGAATATTCAAGGAAAACTGCATACAGCTTCTACTGTATTATGATGGAGATCTTCTCTTACTTTCTTAGTTCCTAATACAGCCATGAGGAAAACTGGCAAATCGAAGCCAAAATGCCTCTAGACTATTGTGAATCTTGCTAAGTTTAGGTGTACTGTTCCAGAGTCTCCATTTCTCACTTCTTCCAAGGTAGCTTTTAAACATGGGGTGTGACTCCTTTTCTCCTCCTCCACACAAATCCTTCAAGGCTGTTCTTGACGTTAGAATCTCATCTAACACCCCCCCCCCCCCCCCAGGAAATGCAAAATGAAAAAGAAAACACACCCAAAATGATGAAATGGAGGAAAGGAGATGAATACAATAACATGGCCAGACATAAATCATACAACAAAGAGAGTAATGCTATATTGGAAAATTGGCAAAACACATGATGCAGTTGTAAGTAGGTGGGTCGCTCATGTTTTGGATGGAGAGATAAAAAAATATGGTTGAAACAAAATACAGCAACAAGTATACAAGGAATCATAAACCGCAGAATAGGTACACAGAAGAGGAAACTTAGATGGAGAGTGACAATGTAATCAGAAAGAAGTAATGGAAGATACAGAGCAATATCATAGAGGATGAGACAGTATATAGAGTGGATGAAAATAGGACTAAGCACAATGAATTTAAAACGAGCACTAAGAGGAGAGAACAAAACTGTATACATGTAAATACACATACTCTATCTCACACACAGATAATCTCAAGAAAAGAACATACATATTTTAAAGCTTGCTTGTAAATGTAAATGCAATTCAAAAATTACATCCATACATTAGTTCGTTTTCAAACTTTGTGCTGGGATGCTCATCGAAAACCATTCCATCAGACAGCATACCAAACTGGGAAGCAATTGTTCCAATCAACAAGTCTCCGCTTTGGTAATATTCATATGGCATCTGGAAGGTATCATCGAGAAAACACACTGTGGCCTGTGGCTTGCCCTCCATTTGAGATGACCACAACAGTAGGAAGGCTACAGACAGCACACATATCCCTGCCACCTCAGGATAGAAAAACTGACATAAAATCTCCCTCTTCCATGTTATATCCGCACACAACATACTTTTAACGTTCTTTCTGCATTTATTTGATCATAGGAGTCTGAGGATGTTGCTCACTCAATGCTCTCTGCTCATTTTTTGGATGGCAAAGGTACTTTATATAGGATTTCACAAGCTGCATTATTGATCATATTTTTGGCCGCAGCAAAATGCAAGCAATTTGAGATAATTACACAGTTATAAGTTATTTCCCAGGAGTATTGGGCTATAGGTGAAGTCAAAGAGAAGAGAGTGAAAAACATGTACTTAAAAAAAGTTTCATCATCACCTTTTAGTTTTTTCCATTTTGTTTTTAGTTGCCAAAGATGGCACAATCAATGGTGCACCCAAATCAGAAATATAAGAAGTACACACAGTTGGAGGAAAAAGAAATGAGAATATTTGTCATGCATAATATTCATAGTATTACTATTTCTCTAACCTGTAGAACTAGTTAACTCCTAGGTTTTAGAATCTGACCTAAAGCATTCTGCCCAATATCTCCTCAGCCTTGGTATTTGGGGGCATCTACATTGTAGAATCAATGCAGTTCGGCACTACTTTAATTGCCTTGGCTCATTAAGCTGACCTTTCTGGGAGTGGAGCCAGTAGCTAGGTCATCATTTTCAAGAACACATTCATAGGAGTTCTGGGAAAAGTGGGAAGGAGGAACTGTGGTCGCCTACAGGGAATGTTTGTCTTTTCGCCAGAACACCTAGCAAGCTATATCTGCAACAAAGGCCCAAATCTCTACACTTAAGGATACCATGGAGCTTGTGTTTTACTTGACTGCTCTTCAAATAAGGCAAAAAAGCACCATCTTACCGTTTTTATTTGCTGCAAGGACAGGGCTTGCCATTCACCATCACACAATGCAAGGCAGACCCCCACAATGTTCTCCCAAAGTGGAGTGAAAGCACCAAAAAGCACTTCCTCCTCCACAACGGGGAGGAAAGTGTAGTTTGGGTAGCTCCAATGAAGCTACCTGCACTTTCTGACCCATTTCACTGTGTGGTTGCAGAAAGACTGGCGCGGCAATGTGCATTGCTGCCCTTTCTCTCACAAGATGGGGGGAGGGAAGGGTGCCAAAGTGCCCTCCTCTTCCCCAACATGTGATGAGTGGAGGAGGGGAGATAAGCAAGGCGCCATGAGCCACCCCATGCACCTTCTTTTTTTGTCAGCAATTGCCAGTGCAGCTGGACGTCACGAAAAGGTTGTGTGAAGAGATGGTTGGACAGCCCAGCTGACCACCCTAGAAGTACAACACACATCAAATAAACCAACAGAGAATGGTTATGAGTAGGTCACTTCAAATGTGGACAAGGTTCATGCTTGGAGGAAGTTCTATCTCTGCCAGCAGGCCTACCCAGCCAATTTTAAAGCATGACCTTTTAATTTGTATCCTTTGTTTAATCTCTGTTTTGTGTATTTTAATATGTATTTTATAGAAATACATTTTAACATTGATTCAAAGTTCTCTATTCTGTCAGATATGATGAAGAATTAGAACATGTTGGAGAGGACGGGAGGTTTTTGGCTACAACTGAGTGAATTGTCATTCACAAAGGCATGCTGGATGTCTCTGAGGAAGAGGAGGCCAGTTCATAAACACAGGCCCTTCCCTATAGGACAGAAAACTGGAAGGAAACAGGTTAAAATAAACCACTTCTTCCCAGGTTTCTCTCCCCACACCCTCCCACAACCGCAGGCTTTGACATGGGATGCCATTCAGCCCCCCCTCCCACCTCCCGACGTGTCATTTCCAGGTGTCAGGCATACTCAAGGGGGGTAATTGCGGGGGGAGTGGCATCGTCCCACTTCTTTGGGCTCTAGGGGCCCAAAGAAACGGGATGGCTGTGGGGATTGTGGAAGCGGTCCCAGGAGTCAATCCCCACAGAATCAACATCTGGAAAGACCTGGACCTTAGCTGAAGATCCAGTTCTTTCCAGATATTTAATTAATGTAGAGTAACTTGGGAAAACTAGCTTTCTCCATATTAATTTGTTTTTACGCATTGTTTATATGCCTCAGGTAAAAGTGAGACAGGTCTTGTGTTTTGGGTCTCTCTGGAAGGACCCACAGAATCAAATGGAAGTTCTCTCTGCAACCATAAATTATGCTGAACAAGAAAACTGTGGGGAGGCTGAGAGGTTCTTGGACACAGCTGAGTGGATTGCCCTTGATGAAAGAAGGGGGATGTCTCTGAGGAAGGGACAAGTTTAGGGCTACAGAATTCAGTCAAAAAAGAAGAGGAACAGGAACCAGAGTAACAAGGTCAGTTCTTAGGAGATCTGCAGGGTGTCAGATTCAGCACAGGAAAGGGACCTTGTCTATTCCCAGAGGAGATATGTACTGGTCTCCCTCATCAGAAGAACAGAAGCAGTGTTTTGCAAACATGACAGGAATTATGCTTCTTACTGGGGCAAAATAACACCATATAACTGATTAGCTGATGAGACTCATCAAGCCCACTGACCATCCTCATCTCCTGTTGGTTCATGTGGCAACCAATAATTCTGCAAGGCATGCTCTGCATAAAGATCAGAAGGAATGTTGAAGCTCTCAAGAGAAAAATAAAAGATCGTAATGTACAAGTTGTTGTTTCATCTCTCCTCCAAGTTGCACGATGCAGTCCAGGAAGGGCAAGAAGAAAGTGTTAAAAGTGAGGTTAAAATTCTGCTGGTCTACTCAAGGAGAGAATTTCAAAGAGAAGAGGGGAAGATTCCACTCAAAGGAGTGTTTTAAAAGTGTGACATGGAAGGAGACATTGCCTCTCTAGTGTAAGGGATCCCTGCTGGTATCCTTGAAATAGGAGGTGATGCTGCCTGTCAGTGTGATGGGAATTAAGCAGATGTTTGAGCTAGAAAGGGTGGTGGTGATCCTGTGACATTAATGACAACCCCATTGAATGGCACACAGCGGAGATGGAGAACGTGGAGAAAAGAATTCCCCATGTGATGGTTCTGAATGAGGGCAACAACAAGCAAACACCTGAAGAGCGAAATGTGTGATGAACGATTGGGATGATTGGGAATCAAAAGGTAAGATCCCCTTTGCTATACAGATAGTAACTCATGCTTCTCAAGCTCAGTGTATTGAGGTACCATGTTCCCATGGCTAGATGAACTACATCCAAGAGTATTGAAGGGCCTAGCAGAAGTCATTTCAGAACCACTGACAATAATCTTTGAGAATTCTTGGAGAACAGGAGAAGTCCCAGCAGACTGGAGGATGGCAAATGTTGTCCCTATCTTCAAGAAAGGAAAAAGAGGACCCAAATCATTCATTCATTCATTTATTTATTTACAATATTTGTATACCGCCCCTCTCAGCCTTCTGGCAAAATTCAATACCACTAAAAACACAGCTACAATATAAAAACTTTAACATCAGTAAAATCATAACAGCTGTAATAAAACATAATTCAATAAATACTCATTAAAACAATGTCCAATCCATCTTGTAGTTGATTCCGTTCTTATGTCTGTTACTCAGTATTCGCAAATGCCCGCTCGAATAGCCACGTCTTGAGTTTTTTCCAAAATGCTAAAAGCGAAGAAGCCGATCTAATCTCCATAGGAAGGGCGTTCCATAGCCGAGGGGCCACCACTGAGAAGGCCCTGTCTTTCGTCCCCGCCAGCTGTGCTTGTGATGATGGTGGGACCGAGGGCAGGGTCTCTCCAGACGATCTTAAGGTCCTTGAAGGTTCATAAGCGGAGATGCATTCGGACAGGTAAGTTGGGCCAGAACTGTTTAGGGCTTTATAGGCCAAGGCCAGCACTTTGAATTGTGGCTGGTAGCAGACTGGCAGCCAGTGGAGCTGGCGCAACAGGGGCGTTGTATGCTCCCTGAGAGTATGCTCCCTGAGAGCAACCTGGCTGCCGTCTGTTGGACCAGTTGTAGCTTCCAGACAGTCTTCAAAGGCAACCCCACATAGAGAGCATTGCAGTAGTCTATAACAAGAGCGTGGGCTACCGTGGCTAAGTCAGACTTCACAAGGTATCAGCGCAGCTGGCGCACAAGCTTTAACTGTGCAAATTTTCCCCTGTGCACCACCAAGACCTGAGGTTCCAGGCTCAGCAATGAGTCCAGGATCACACCCAAGCTGCGAACCTGCATCTTCAGGGGGAGTGTGACCCCATCCAACACAGGCTGTAGCCCTATGCCCTTACTACTGTCCAGGAGTACCTCTGTCTTGTCTGGATTCAATTTCAATTTGTTTGCCCTCATCCAGATCATCACAGCAGCCAAGCATCGGTTCAGAACATGAACAGCCTCCTTAGTAGCAGGTGGAAAGGAGTGACAGAGTTGGACGTCATCTGCGTACAGATGACACCGCACCCCAAAACTTCGGATGGTCTCCCCCAGTGGCTTCATGTATATGTTGGACAGCATTGGTGACAGTATTGAACCCTGATGAACCCCACAAGACAATGGTTGTGAGGCTGAAGAGATGTCTCCCAATAACACCCTCTGGGTGCGACCCTCCAGAAAGGACTGGAGCCATTATAAAACAGTGCCTCCAAGGCCCATTCCGGCAAGGCATCCCAGAAGGATAGCATGGTTGATGGTATTGAAGGCCGCTGAGAGGTCCAGCAGAACCAACAGGGACACACTCCCCCTGTCTAGTTCCCGGCATAGATCATCAACTAAGGCGACCAAGGCTGTTTCGGTTCCATGTCTTGGTCTAAAGCCAGACTGTGCCGGATCCAGATAATCCGTGTCTTCCAAGAAAACCTGGAGTTGAGAGGCCACCACACATTCCAGGACTTTGCCCAAAAAGGGGAGATTGGAAACAGGCTGATAGTTGACGAATTGAGTGGGGTCCAGTGATGGTTTCTTTAACAGCAGTTTTATTATAGCTTGTTTTAAGCTCACTGGAATATTGCCTTCCCGAAGGGAGGCATTAACCACCACCTTTAACCACTCGGCCAATCCCAATCTGGCCTCCTTTAAAAGCCAGGATGGGCAGGGGTCTAGGATGCATGTGGTTGCCCTCATTCTTCCGAGTATCTTGTCCACATCGTCGGGTTTCACCAATTGAAATGAATCCATCAAAACCGGACAAGCGGATGCTCGAGTTACATTCTCAGAGGCTGCCATTAACATGATGTCCAGGCCAGAACAGATCAAAGTGACTTTGTCCGCGAAGAACTGAGTAAATGCCTCACAGCGGGCTAATGGGTTGTCTGTGTTCCCATCCAAGGAGGGGGGATTTAATAGGCCTCTGACAACTCAAAACAGCTCTGCTGGATGGTTCTTTGCGAATGCAATATTGGCCACAAAGAAATATGTCTTTGTGGCTTTCATTGCCGCGTCATATGCCTTTAAAGGGGCAACATGCCGTGTTCGATTTGGCCTGCTTGGATCTGAACGCTACATGCTCTCTAGTTCCTTCTTCCTTCGCTTCATTGCTGCCAGCTTCTCATTGAACCAAGGAGATGGTTTAGCTCGGCTACTTAAGAGGGGACATTCCAGAGCAATCGTGTTTATTGCCCTAGTCATCTCCCCATTCCAGAGAGTGACCAAGGCATCAACAGAATCACCAACCGAAGTGGTGGGAAATTCCCCAAGAGCCATCAAGAATTCATCCAGATCCATAAGTCTCCTGGGGCAAACCATCTTAATGGGTCCTCCACCCCTGCGAAGTTTAAAGGGTGCAGTGAAGTTTAAAGGGTCCAGTGACCAGGTGGTGATCGGTCCATGGCAATGGAATGATGGTCAGCTCCTCCACACCGCCAAGTCTAATGTATGTCCAGCCTTGTGAGTAGGGCCATATATCAGTTGGGAAAGCCCCATGGTTGCCATGGAAGACATGAAGTTCTGAGCTGCTCCTGACAAGATGGCCTCGGCATGGATGTTGAAGTCCCCCAGCACAATAAGCTGTTGGGACTCCAACGCCAGGCTCGAGACCACCCTGGCTAGCTAAGGTAGGGATACTGTAGTGCAGCAGGGTGGATGGTACACTAACAGAATCCCTTTTCTGTCCCGGTCACCTATTCTCAAGTGGACACATTCAAAAATGGTTGATGGTGGGATGGGGCATCTGGTCAGGGAGGGCGGGGCTCACCTCCCCGCCCTCCAGATCTCAGCTGGTGCTGCACGGAGTAGCCTGGTAGACAAAGCTGGGTCGGATTTACACCTCCAGCCTCGTCCAACCACATCTCTGTTATGTACGCCAGATCTGCCCATTCATCCAGGATTAAATCCTGGATGAGAGCTGTTTTACCGTTGACAGATCTGGTGTTAAACAGCACCACCCTTAATCCAGAGGGTCCGCCATCCTGGGTACTCCAATTTACCATGTCAGGAGACCATTTTGGAACTACTAATATTGTTTCACAATCCCTAGGCCAAATAAGTGGTCTCCCTTTCCCATATCTCCCCCTCCCCGCTATTACTCTTATGGGAGCCCCTTGACCAATGGAACACCCATCTCCCATGACGTGCTTTGTCTTCATATCTTCAACCCATGATTCAATATTAGTTGACTGATTTGATGGTATTTCATTTTTTATTAGCCCTCCTGTCCATTCACTTCCCACCCCCGCCCTGCAAATTCCGGACCTCTCCAGCCCGTTCCAACCCTCACCTCCCTCATAAAGTTCAGTTATAATTAGTATATACAGCATCTTAGGACGGAACATGGGGAATGGTTATGGGACAGATTTTAAATTAGGAGTCCATAAAGTGCTAGCAAATAATTGAGGTCCATACTATGTTTATAAAGTGCTAGAGCATATATAGAGTCTATAAAGTGCTGGTGGGTTTTGTTGTTGTTTAAAGTGCCAAGTGGTTAATCTATAAAGTGCAATAATGGAAGGGAGTTAATGGGTTAAAGTGCTATATAATGAGCAAGCATTAGCAGCGTGATTTTATATATACAGCAGAGTAACGGTTCTTTCCTATGTCCTCAATTCCTTGATATTAAGGCCAAATTGATTTTAATAAAAAGCCCACCTCCCCATCCCCCCCAAAGTATCAGGCCTCAACAGCCGAAGACATAAACTTTCTGGCAGCCGAGCAGCTAAACTTCACTGGGTGGTGAGGTCTGTACAGAAATGACGAGGACCACTAGCAGTAGATGGTGATCAAGATGGCGGACAGGGAACTCCCAGCCAGATAGAAAACGCTGACTCTTCCGGGGGTGGACGCAATAATGAACACTACACATGATATCAACCCCTGCTGTGCGATGTAAATAGCAAATTGCGTGGATGATAAACGTGATGTAAATAGCAAATTGTGTGGATGATAAACGGGGACACAGGAGGACAGATTAATTAAGCAAGTGAGCAGCTGGGAGACAGAAGTTTTAAAGCCTCCTCCTTTCCTGACATCAATACCAGGAAAGATTCTGGAACAAATCATTAAGGAGGCAGTCTGGAATTACTTAGAAAAGTACACTGCGATTACTAAAAGTCAACTTGGATTTCTCAAAACAAGTCAAGCCAAAAATTTCAGAACTAAAACTGACCATCCTTTTTTGTTTTAGTTTTGTAAATCTCAGAAGGCTCCCATGATTCATTGTAGGATATCCAAATGACATGTTTACACTGCTGATCTAATCTGCCAGAACACGGCTAACCAGTGACCCGGGAGAAGGAGTCAAGTTTACATACCAGACCATAAGAAGTGACATTTTTCACCACAACTTCCTCAACTCACCTGCACAAATAATTACTTTCTCCCCCCCCCCAAAAAAAAGCCCAAACAAACAAACCTCTTACTTTATGGACATAGACTATCATTGTTCGTTTTATGCTTTTATGTTCATTTTATGCTTTTATGTTCATTTTATCTTTCTTGGAATCTACATTTGGGAGTGATCTTGATGGATAGAGATATATGTATGTGTGTGTGTGTCATTTTTTTCTGATTAGGTAGTCCTTGCAATTCAGTTCAGGCTTCAGGACAATTATGAAGCATTTGGGGAAAAAGATGAAACCCAATAAACTAGCACTAGAGGCTAAAATGGAGAAAATCTCTACAGCCACC
>NW_026848049.1:9173-21252 GCF_025583915.1 Anolis sagrei ordinatus
CTGTCTGCAGACGAGCACCTCTCCTCTAGAGTAGAAACAGCTTAAATGCCTTAAATGACGGGGAGACTGAGAAGCCACCCCCCAAATAATGGGCTTATAGAAAATGGATCTTTCGGCACCCCAGAGTACAGACAGATATCTGCCCTTCCAATTTCGGGAGGCTCCCAAAAATGGACCAGAGCCCCGGCAAAAGCCAGGACACAAAATGGTATAATGGTCAGTGGGTGATGCCCAGCACCCAGAATCCCCAATAATAATTTTATGGTTGGGGGTCACCACAACGTGAGGCGCTGTATTAAGAGGTCATGGCATTAGGAAGGTTGAGGAGAGGTTATATTCTGATCTGGGCACCACTACTCTAGAGCAAAAACAGCTTAAATGCCTAAAACAGTGGTTCCCAACCCTATTTTGACCCGGGAGTCGCGACCACTTGGACCAGGGACTTGATGCTCTTGTTGAGGATGCGGGGAACATGGCGTTGGCGCACCTCTCTTCCCATGAATCCCTAACTTGCTCCGTCCTGTTTGGGGAGATGGCGTGGAAGGCAGACACGGCAGGCCTCCATTGCCGAAAGGCTCGTCCCCATATCAACAGCTGGCGTCCTGCTGCGGGGAAGGGACAATGGCGCCTCTTCCGACAGACAATGCACCTGTCACGGGAAAACATAAAACCGGCAATTAATGGCAGTGCCTCCGAGCCACGGCTTTTCAGGGCCGGACAATGAGAAGGGCCTGGAAAGGAAAGATTACACCCAGCGCATCCGTGGGAGCTTGTTAAATGGCCCCTGGCATTTGTGACGGGGAAGGGAATCAAACCCTCAACAACACCTCATTGCTCGAAGAGAGAGAGAGAAAGTGTGTGCCAATACGGAGAGGAAAGGGAAATGTGCAAAGAGAGTTCGATTCCGGGCACAATTCACAACCCCTGTGCGACTTGGATTACTCTTAATGGAGCAGATATGTCCCTTAGCATTGCTTCTGGATACAAAAAGATTTTGGGCATCACTAGCAGAAACACCATAGGAAAAAAATGAGTTTTTCCTAGACAAAACTTAAGTTTTTTACTCAATACTACTCTAGAGTTGGGAAGGATGTTGGGAGATGTAGCCTGGATCTGGACGGACTCCAAGTCCCACTATGCTACATAGGGCCATGGGTAGCGCAATGGGTTAAACCCTTGTGCTGCTGAACTGCTGACCTAAAGGTTGGCAGCTCGAATCTGTGGGACAGTGTGAGCTCCCATCTGTCAGCTCCAGCTCCTGTCAACCTAGCAGTCCGAAAACATTCAAATATGAGTAGATCAACAGGTGCCGCTTTCGTGGGAAAGGCAAAAGGCGCTCCGTGCTGTCATGCTGGCCCCATGGCCAGGAGGTGTCTATGGACAACACAGGCTCCTCAGCTTGGAAATGGAGAAAGGACACCTCCCCTAGAATCAGAGATGAGCACCGCCTCCAGAGCCGGAAATGAAAGGAGAAGCCTTTGTCTGTGTTATTTGTGTTTCATTGTATTTTATTGTTAACAAGGCGTTGAATGTTTGCCTGTGTGCTGTAATCCACTCTGAGTTTCCTCAAGGGGAAGGGTCAGATAATAATAATAATTAATAATAATAATAATAATAATAATAATAATAATAATAATAATTATTATTATTATTATTATTATTATTATTATTATTATTATTATTATTATCCTCTATCAGTTCTCCCCCCTCCCACTAAAAAAAAAACCAAAACAAACCTACCAGTATTTTAAGTTGGATTATGATGGGTATGTGTATCTAGCTGGGTCCACATCCATTGTTGGTGGGATTCATGGTGTGCTTTGGATGTGGGTGGACTCCAACTCCCATCATACATTATAAAACACACACACACACACCAAATAATGTGGTTATTTTAAGCTGGATAATGAAAATACAGTATTTTAAGTCGGATTATGATGGGTATGTATAGCAAGCTCAGTCCAGATCCATTGTTGGTGGGATTCATGATGTGCTTTGGATGTGGATGGACTATAACTCCCATCATCCGTTATAAAACACACACACACACCAAATCATGTGATTATTTTAAGCTGGATAATTAATACCAAGTTTGATCCAGATGCATTGTGAGTAGGATTTGTGCGGCATTCCACATGGCTGGATTCCAACTCCCATCATCCATTATAAAACATACACACAAAGCAAATAATGTGATTATTATAAGCTGGATAATGAATACCAAGTTTGATCCAGATGTATCGTGAGTAGTATTCGTACGACTCTCTGCATGGCTGGACTCCAACTCCCATCATCTTCTATCAGTCTCCACAAAAATATTTTAATTTGGGTCATGATGTGCCAGGTCATCATGTAGAAGACATCCTGGAACACATATAATAAGTCTAGGATGCTACAGGTTTTCTAACAATTGGGGACCAAAGAAGGCAATGCTCGATTTCCGGGAACTGGAGTGCCTGCCACGAGGCCCCCAGTAATGGACAATTTCCAGGAACCAGAGCGCCTGCCACAAGGCCCCTGGTAATGGTCAATTTCTAGGAACCGGAGAGCCTGCCACRTGGCCCCCAGCAATGGTCGATTTCCGGGAACCGGAGCACCTGCCACAAGGCCYCTGGTAATGGTCAATTTCTAGGAACCGGAGTGCCTGCCACGTGGCCCCCAGCAATGGTCGATTTCCGGGAACCGGAGCGCCTGCCACAAGGCCCCTGGCARTGGTCAATTTCTGGGAACCGGAGTGCCTGCCATGTGGCCCCCAGCCGATTTCCGGGAACCRGAGCACCTGCCACAAGGCCCCTGGTAATGGTCGATTTCCGGGAACTGGAGCGCCTGCCACGAGGCCCCCGGCAATGGCCGATTTCCAGGAACCGGAGCGCCTGCCACAAGGCCCCCGGCAATGGTCGATTTCTGGGAACCAGAGCGCTTACAATGAGGCCCCCGGCAATGGTCGATTTCCGGGAACCGGAGTGCATGCCACGAAGTCCCCGGCAATGGTCGATTTCCGGGAACCGGAGCGCCTGCCACGAGGCCTCCGGGTGGTCGGAGATCCGACCACCCGGGGGCCTTGTGGCAGGCGCTCCGGTTCCCGGAAATCGACCATTGCCTTCTTTGGTCGCCAATTATTCGGAAACATACAGCATCCAAGAGTTATTATATGTGTTCCAGGATGCCTTTCTGTGTGTGGATGACTCAGAGGTCCAAACGCCACTGCCGCTAAGGGGTCCCTTTCTTTCCCTTTTCTCTCTCTCTCTCTTTCTCTGTCTCCTTCCTTTTTTTTCGAGGGAGATTTATGGCAGGTTGCAGAGGCGCTGCGATGTGCTAATGGCCTCCGTCCCAGGAGAACAAAARGCCATCTCCATCGAATCCGAGGGGCAGCCAAAGCATCCCTCCCACGGCGAGGAACCCACAAAGGTTGCTGTGGCAAAGCTGAATGTCAAAGCGCTGCCATCGCTCTCGCTCCCTTGAGAGGGGGGCAAAAGTGTTGTGCATCACACAGGCTCAACCATCCGTAGCTTTTTTATTATTGGTAGTATTTTACTTTGCCCTGAGCTGCCAAGCGAATTGCAGGGAAGGAGGAAATATCACAATGCGCAAGGCCTTGCGCCTTCCCACGCTTGATGTGCAGCAAAGACCCCTCTCTGCGCGGATCTGTGTTTCATCGCTCTTTCTTCGGATCGGAAACCCCCGAGGGATGGTGCTTTCTTTCCTTCCTGGGTTGTCAGTGGCATTTCCTATCACAAAACACATGGGGAAAGCTTATTAAACGGCCAAAACTTTGCTCGGGAGGAGCATCGAGCGGCACATGTTGCTCTACTTTCCCAATGAGTATCTCACTAGAGTCTCAATTCATTCAACGTAAACAAAGTTCCTGGAAGTTTATGACGACTTTCAAAGTAAGGACCGCACCATTAAACAGGAAATAACACCATCAAACCAGGAACAGAACTTATTTTTTTCCAATTTGATTCCATCGTGTGATTGGTGTGCATTGAAAGAACAGGTGCCACACCTGAGGACGGTGCATCATATCTATTCTTTCACAAGGTATGTCAAAACTGTTGTTTGGGATCCATCCTTAGTCAAAGGAAGAGCTGTGGGCATAGAGCAAGCCTCCTTCGGTGGGAGGAGGAGGAGGAGGAGGAGGACCGTCTAGACAGCGCATTGGAGAAGCACATTTCTCTCTTTCCTCCGGACAGAGGAGCATGCAAGACCGCCGGCCGGTCAGGATGCGGCGCATCGCTTGGCTCCTTGCCTTTCTGGTGAGTTTGCCTGATTTATGGGGGAAAGTCCATGCACTTTTTTGCAGAGTTACTTTCTATTGTTGTTGTTGTTGTTGTTGTTGTTGTTAGAAGCACGACAAGATTAGTACACAACAAACAATATCACTCTGCCGATTGTTGTATTGGATCACATGTCGGACCCTTCCCAAGTGTCTAGGACTATGTCATGTATCGGCGAATGATGTGTGCAGATCCGAGTAGAGTAGCATTTTGCAGCTGACAGATTGTGATTTTTGTCAGCACCGATTGTGTTTAAGTGCAGGCCAAGGTCTTGAGGCGCTGCACCCAGTGTGCCGATCACCACTGGGACCACCTTGACTTATTTGTGCCAGAGTCTTTGCAATTCGATCTTCAAATCCTCGTATCATGTCATCTTTTCCAGTTGTTTCTCTTCAATCCTCTTGTTACCTGGGATTGCAACATCGACAATCCATACTTGGTTTTTTATTATTATGACTTTGTTATTTTACTGACACAAAAACAGAGTAAGTCATAGCAAAGGAGATCACCACTGCAACCACCTTGACTGGCTTGCATTATTGTTATTATTATTATTTGAAATACAATGAGTACACAACAAACAAGATTACTCTGCTGATTGTTGTGTTGGATCACACGTCGGACCCTTATTATTATTATTAGTTTACTGACACAAAAACACAGTATGTCACAGCAAACGAGATATACATGCTGGATTTCGTATCACAAAATCGTAAGTTTCACACTTCCCAAGCGTCTAGGACTGTGTGATGTATTAGGCGTATTATTATGTATTATTATTTGAAACACAACAAGATGAGCCCACAGCAAACAAGATCACTCTGCTGGCTGTTGCATTGGATCCCACGTCGGACCCTTCCCAAGTCTCTAGGACTGTGTGATGTATCGGCGAATAATGCGTGCAGATCCGAGTAGGGTGGCGTTCTGCAGCTGGCAGGTGGTAATATTGTCAGCGCCAATTGTTTTTAAGTGCAGGCCAAGGTCTTGAGGCACTGTACCCAGTGTGCTGATCACCACTGCAACCACCTTGACTGGCTTGTATTATTATTATTATTGACACAAAAGCACAGTATGTCACAGCAAATGAGATCTCTCTGCTGGATTTCGTATCACAAAATCACAAGTCAGACACTCCCCAAGTGTCTAGGACTGTGTGATGTATTTTCGAATGATGCGTGCAGATCCAAGTCAGGTGGCCTTTTGCAGTTGACAGATCGGGATTTGGTCGATGTGTATTGTCTCCAAATGCCGGCTGAGACCTTTGGGCACGGCACCCAGTGCGCCCATCACCACTGGGACCACCTGGACTGGTTGATGCAATCAGAGCCTTTGCAGTTCGATTTTGAAGTCTTGATAGTGGCTGAGTTTTTCCTGTTGTTTTTCCTCAATGCGACTCTCACCCGGAATGGCGACATCCATAATCCAGACTTTTTTCTTTTCCACAATCGTGATGCCTGGTGTGTTGTGTTCCAAAACTTTGTCAGTCTGGATTCGAAAGTCCCACAGTATTTTTGTATGTTCATTTTTCATGACCTTTGCGGGTTTATGATCCCACCTATTCTTTACTAATGGCAGGTGGTCCTTGTGACATAAGTTCCAGTGAATCGTTTGGGCCACAGAGTTGTGCCTCTGTTTGTAGTCCATCCGTGGGATTTTCTTGCAGCAGCTGAGGATATGATCCATGGTTTCCTCAGCTTCCTTGCACAGTCTTGTTTGTTGTGTACTAATCTTGTCATACTACTACTACTACTACTACTACTAATAATAATAATAATAATAATGCACAGGCATAATAATAATAATAATAATAATAATAATAATAATAATAATAATAATAATTATTATTATTATTATTATTATTATTAGAAGCACGACAAGATTAGTACACAGCAAACAAGATCACTCTGCTGACTGTTGTATTGGATCACACGTCGGACCCTTCCCAAGTGTCTAGGACTATGTCATGTATCGGCAAATAATGCGTGCAAATCCAAGTAGAGTAGCCTTTTGCAGCTGACAGATGGTGATTTTGTCAGCGGCAATTGTTTTTAAGTGCAGGCCAAGGTCTTGAGGCACTGCACCCAGTGTACCCATCACCACTGGCACCACCTTTACTTGTTTGTGCCAGAGTCTTTGCAGTTCGATCTTCAAATCCTCATATCATGTCATCTTTTCCAGTTGTTTCTCTTCAATCCTGGGATTGCAACATCGACAATCCATACTTGGTTCTTTTTATTAGTATGATATAATTATTTTACTGACACAAAAACACAGTAAGTCATAGCAAATGAGATATATATGCTGGATTTTGTATCACAAAATCACAAGTCGAACACTTCCCAAGCATCTAGGACGATGTGATTTATTATTATTATTATTATTATTATTATTATTATTATTATTATTATTATTATTATATTGTAATTATATTATATTATATTTATATTAATATTATTATCTCCAAAGTGTGGGAGTTGAAGTCCAAAACACCTGGAGGACTGAATTTTGGACATACCAGGTTTATTATTATTATTATTATTATTTCCACAGTGTACACAATGTACCATAACTATTTATATACAAAGCCAACAGAAGTAATTTTGCATCAACAGTAGTAATTACATCAACAGTAGTAACTTTACATCATTGTCTTAGTCCAGGCCTGGGCAAACGTGGGCCCTCCAGGTGTTTTGGACTTCAACTCCCACAATTCCTAACAGTCACAAAGGACGACCGCCTCACCCGCTTCATAGGAAACCTGCTACAAAACAGGAGCTTCTTTGTTGAGTTCCAGGGCCAGAGAAGCCGATGGCGGAAACAGAAGAACGGCCAGCCTCATACACGTGCCTAGTTTCGTGTATGGAACACCACAGAGTGTAGTTGATTCATGTCCTGGTCTCTGGAGCTCCGAGCAAAGCAAAGGATTTCGTTTTGCAATCTGCACCCAACCAGGGAATAGGGAAAATGACTACAGCTGAGTTTTCTTTCAGGTCGGCATTCCCTCGAGGAACACTTTGGGCTTCACGATCCCTGCGGAAAACCAGACGGAGAAAGGTTAGTGACCCAAAGCTGTGCTTTGATGTGTTGAACCCTGTTGTCAAAGGCTTTCATGACCGGAATCACTGGGTTGCTGCAAATTTTTCAGGCTGTATGACCATGTTCCAAGAGTATTCCTGCTAGACTGATATACCGAGATATCTCTTTGAACTGTCAGGGACAAAGATATGCCAATTCACAAGAACCACCACAAAAAGAATTGTTGTTGATGGGATGCATACAGATTTTCCTAATGAAGTCAATACGGACTTTAGGAGGGTCTCCCCAGTAAGAGAGATCCCTAGGACCACACCAAAGAGGGTCTACGACATTGGCGAGCCGTCAGAGAAGCCTGATTCCAGCAATTTTATTAATATTAATAAAATTGCTGGAATCAGGCTTCTCTGACGGCTCGCCAAGGTCATAGACCCTCTTTGGTGCGGTCCTAGGGGGTCTCTCTTACTGGGGGGACCCTCCTAAAGTCCGTATTGACTTCATTTGGCGACCACGAAGGGACTCTGCTTGGAGGTTAAGAACACCATCTTATAAAGGCCGCTCAAGAAGACGTAGTACTGCACACCGTGTTCAAGAGATGCAGCTTCAATCCTGGTCTCCCAAAGCTCACAAAACAGTGTTTCAGTCATGGAAGGATCTATAGCAGCGGTTCTCAACCTGGGGGTCGCGACCCCCAAGGGGGTCGCTGGGCCATTTTTTGGGGGTCGCGAAGGCGCCTCGGTTGGCCCTGCCCCTCCGCCTCCTCAAAATGGCTGCCAGCCCATGCCAGGGAAACAGCCATTCTTTCCAGGTCAGCTCCTCCACCTTGCACGAGGCATCCCTCACCTGCATTGCTCTCCCGCCGGCAGGACTATAAATCCCAGCAACTGCATCTCCCAAATGTCTATTTTCCCCAAACTTCATTAGTGTTCACATTGGGGCATACTGACTATCCATGCCAAGTTTGGCCCAGATCCATCATTGTTTGAGTCTGCAATGCTCTCTGGATGCAGGTGAACTACAACTCCAAAACTAAAGGTCAGTGCTCACCAAACCCTTCCAGTATTTTTCATTGGTCGTGGGAGTTCTGTGTGCCAAGTTTGGTCCAATTCCTTCATTGGTGGAGTTCAAAATGCTCTTTGATTGTAGGTGAACTATAAATCCCAGCAACTACAACTCCCAAATGATATAATCAATTCTCCCTCCAACCCCACCAGTTTTCAAATTTGGGCATATTGGGTAGGGTAAGGTAAAAGTTTTGCCCTGACATTGTTGGTGGAGTTCGGAATGCTCTTTGATTGTAGGTGAACTATAAATCCCAGCAACTACAACTCCCAAATGACATAATCAATTCTCTCTCCAACCCCACCAGTATTCAAATTTGGGCATATCGGATAAGGTAAGGTAAAAGTTTTCCCCTGACATTAATTCCAGTCAAGTCCAACTCTGGGAGTTGGTGCTCAGTTCCTAGGCCAAAGAGCCAGTGTTGTCCATAGACACCTCCAAGGTCATGTGGCTGACATGACGGCATTTGTGCCAAATTTGGTCCAGTGAATGAAAATACATCCTGCATTTCAGATATTTACATTATGATTCATAACAGTAACACAATTACAATTAGGAAGTAGCAATAATAATAATTTTATGGTTGGGGGTCACCACAACATGAGGAGCTGTATTAAGGGGTCGCGGCATTAGGAAGGTTGAGAACCACTGATCTATAGTATTTTTTTTAAAAAAAATGATTAGGATTCAATCTGCAAAGTTTGAGATGGAATACCAATGGGACCGGGATAGTGTTGTGCAATGGGACCAGTTTGAAAAAAAATATCTTCTAATGTGCTAAGGTCTTTGGATACTGCATGCTGCTTCACCTTAGGCAGCGAAATACAGCGTTCCCTCGCTACTTAACAGTTGGCTTTTCGTGGACTCGCTGTTCGTGGACTCGCTGTTTCGCGGTTTTTTGGTACCCGGCCTGGTAAGTGAGCAAGCAAGTGAGGCTGGGTGAGTTCTGCCACTGGGACCTGGCCCGGTGAGTAGTGGGTGAGCGAGGGAGGAGGAGTGAGTGAGCGGCCCACACTCCCTCCTTTGCTCACCCACCTATCCTCCTTCCCTTGCTCACTCACTACTCACTGGGCCAGGTCCCAGTGGCAGAACCAGGACTCGGTCCGGTGAGTTGCGAGCGAGTGAGGGAGGAGGGTGGGTGAGGGAGGGAGGGCCGCAAAGGCGGAAGCAGCTCCCTACTATAGCATCCCTACTTTGCAGATTTTCACTTATCGTGGGTGGTCCTGGAACGTAACACCCACAATAAGTGAGGGAACACTGTACTTGGGACAGCCTTGCTTCCATGACAGATTGCTTCCACACTTCTGTTGCAACTCAGAGTAAGCTTCGGATTACTTCCAAATACCACCACACAAGAGCTGTAGTTTTATAAGAAAAAGTCCAAGTCAAAATAAAGAATAAGCATTAAAAAGTTCCCAAGATTTAGGTTAAATGCAAAATATAGTTCCAAAGATTTTCAGGTAAAAACAGGAGGCACAATCCTATAGGCAAAGTTCAAAACAGAGTCCCAGGTACAAGCAATGAAACAATTGCCCCAAGAATTACAATTCAAGAAATCCCAAGCGTACTGCTTTACAGCTAAGGTTATTCCATGAAGCTTTCAGGCTAATAAGCTACGTTGAACTGACACTTTCACTCCATTTGCAAGCCTAAATACCTTTCTAACATGAAAACGTTATGCTCTCACCAACATGAAAGCATTGCGATGACCTTTCTGCGAGCTGGCTTCTTCTCTGCTGGCTAGGCGAGAACTCCTCCTGACACACAAATCAAGACGGGCTTGCCAGGTCAGGTCACTATCAAGGCTTTCTTCACTTTCAGTATCAGCATGGGAAGGCTTCTCCACCTGTTCGCTATCTACTTCGTTATTGACATTCCTTTCTTCTGAGAACCACTGTGTTGACTCTGCCCTGTCTGTGGGAGCCTCAGAAAAAGACCTAGAAACAGGCCCAGAGATCTGAGGCACAGAAAAAGAGCCAGGAATCTGAATCCCATCATCCTCATCATCAGAGAACATCTCAGCCACAACAACTTTCTTATTTCCCCTGCCCTTTTCCTTTCCCAGTTTCTGGCCCTGACAGCCTGATCATGGAGACATTCGGAGAGGTGTTCGAGTACGTCTCTTCCGCCCTGGACTGGTGGCACGCGGACGGGTATTGCCGGCAGCGTTTTGCTCACCTGCCCTCGGAGACCTGGGACAGCGAACTGGCATCTCTTGGCAAGAAGCTGCGCTCCCACCAAATCCAGGGCGCCGTCTGGTTAAATGACGAGGAGGTCTACCTGCGGAAGCCACGGCACAGGCGTGAGTAACGAAGCCAAGTCTAGGCTGGTTGGGTGACCCGCTGAGCTCCGTGCCCTCTCTTGCAGATACCTTGGTTTCTTTCCTTTGTCACGAGTATCATCGTCACATGTTATTATTCCGTTCTTCCTCTTTGACAGAGCTTTCCAAACATTTCATATTGGTGATACATTTTTTGGCTGTGCATCATTTCACAACACAGTAATTTGGAGATGCGGGTGCATACATAAATTAGAATAAAAACAAAATGTATGGTGTGTGGTACAACATACCCACACGATCTCTTCGTTCATCTGGAGAGGCCCTGCTCACGATCCCACCTGCATTGCAAGCGCGATTGGTGGGGACGAGGGGCAGGGCCTTCTCGGTGGTGGCCCCACCTTGTCATGCCCAGCACTTTTTAATTTTAATTATTACATTTGGCCCAGCCATTGTTTTTAATTGCATCATTAGATGTTGTTAATGTTATTGCTTTGTTTTTCTTTTGTTTTTGAATTACTGTGTTGTTGTTGTTGCTGCTGTTTTTATTGTTGTACTTGGGCTCGGCCTCTTGTAAGCCGCACTGAGTCCTTCGGGAGATGGTAGCGGGGCACAAATAAAGGGTTATTATTATTATTATTATTATTATTATTATTATTATTATTATTATCATTATACCCATGAAAACCTTTCCTGTATATCTATGAAAGTGTGCGATTCGCCAGGTGTTTTGGATTCCCACTCGCACAATTCCCAACAGCTTACCGGCCGGGTAGCCATAATACATATCTGTGGAGTATACATATCCCTGTGGAATAATGTCCAGGGTGGAAGAAAGAACCCTTGTCTGTTTGAAGCAAGTGTGATTGTTGCAACTGGCAAGCTTGATTAGCGTTGAGAAGCCACAGCAGCTGTCAGGAATGGAGTCTCCAAAAAATCCGGAGGGAGGAGTTTTCCCATGTTTACTTTTTGAAAAGCCTCACATCTAAATGGGAATTTGAATTCAGGAGAAGAGAAGAACATCCCGGGTGAGACTCGAGACCATCTAGAGTGGGAGACGAGGGGAATATTAAAAATTAGCTGGTATTTTTGATTACAAAAGCATGAGTCAAGCACTGAAAGAGTGAGTAGGCCGAAACCTTTTAGAATCAGTGGGCCAAAGCTGGTGTCGTCCTGAGGAGTGTGAGGTAAACCTCGGTGTGAGAGAATCCTCATGTGTGAAAGCCCCAGTGTGAAGGCTTTCACACTATGTATTTGTTTATTTGTGCTGTGGAAACTTTGTTATTGTAAATAGTGGTGTTGTCCTGAGGAGTGTGAGGTAAACCTCGGTGTGAGAGAAGCCTCATGTGAGAAAGCACCAGTGTGAAGGCTTTCACACTATGTATTTGTTTATTTGTGCTGTGGAAACTTTGTTATTGTAAATAGTGGT
>NW_026848049.1:23587-34475 GCF_025583915.1 Anolis sagrei ordinatus
CCTCGAGGAAAGGGCACCCACCAGGCTTTCCCCCCCTCTCCACCCCCCATGCAACCAATGGGCCCCCATGGACAGCGCACCCAGCCTACACCTGGCTCTCCCCCCCTCCCTCCCTCCCTTGCAGGGCTGGTGCTGGCCGTGGCGGTGCCCACCTCCCTGCTGCTCCTGCTTCTCGCCGCCTTTTCCCTCCTGATTGTCACCCGCCATCGGGCAGCTGTCAAGGCAAAAGCTCCCCGGTGAGTGCCTGTCTGCCTGCCTTGTGGGAGGGGAGGGGGGTCCATGGCTGGGCTGGGGGCATCATTTTCCCAGGCCTTTGCCCTTTGGCTTTGGACGTGTTGGCATGGCATTGTGTCCAAGCCCCTTCCTTTCCCTTCCCTTCCTCTCTGCAGGGAAGAAGAGGGGCTCGGGCAGCGCAGCCCCATCTACAAGGGCAGCCTGGAGTCGGTGCCCTCCACCGCTGGGGACACCCAGCCCCTCGTGATGTGAGCTCAGGTAGGGAGGGTCCCACAAACAGCATGGCAGACCCCGCGCTTCAGGACTGCTCCAGTACTGGGGGTTCTGCTGCAGCCCCCCTTCCTCCTTGTCCTGCCTGAGGATAATGCTGGGTGCATGTGGCATGGGTAGGTGGGCTCCCTGAAGTGGCCCGAGGGCAGGCGTCCGTGACCCACAGTCCTTCTGGCTGCGCACATGTGGCATGGGTGGGTGGGCTCCCTCAAGTGGCCCGAGGGTGGGGGTCCATGACCCACAGTCCTTCTGGCTGGGTGCATGTGGAATGGGTGGGTGGGCTTCCTCAAGTGGCCCGAGGGTGGGGTCCCTGACCCACAGTCCTTCTGGCTGGGCGCATGTGGCATGGGTGGGTGGGTTCCCTCAAGTGGCCCGAGGGTGGGGGTCCATGACCCACAGTCCTTCTGGCTGGGTGCATGTGGAATGGGTGGGTGGGCTCCCTGAAGTGGCCCGAGGGCGGAGGTCCCTGACCCACAGTCCTTCTGGCTGGGCGCATGTGGCGTGGGTTGGTGGGCTCCTTGAAGTGGCCCGAGGGCGGGGGTCCCTGACCCACAGTCCTTCTGGCTGGGGCTGCCAGGAACCAAACAGCCTGGACGCCCAGCGCTTGGGGAGCCATCGCCCTCTAGACCCAGGGAGCAGGGCCCAGAGAGGGGCTCCCCGATGGTTCTTTTTGAGGGGGGGGTTATGCCTCACAGGGCCTCTCACCCACCTGCCGTCTTCTCCTTCCCCACAGGAGGAAAGAGACCCTCCACCTGCCGTCCGGGCTTCTTTCGAGATTCAGCCTCTTCTTCTGTCTTGGGATGATGGGATCTCACCGACGCAGAATCTCTTTGGGGTGTTAATTGCCTTTGATTTTGAGAATGGGGGAGTTTGGCTTGCGGAAGGGAGACCTTTCCTCTTGGCTGGCCTGACCAGCTCAGAGGATGCAGCCCGAGGGGCAGCAAGAGGGCCAGGGGCCACCCAGCGCGGGCAGGCGGGCAGGAGCTTCGCAGGAGAGAGGGTCCGTGCGGTGGCCTCCCCTTTGCAGAGAAAGAGTTGAGCGGCACGTCAAGGAAGAGCGAGCGAGCGAGCGAGCTGGGATCACGACTGTCTCTGCCTCTTCCCCTCCATCACTTTTTGGATCAAAATAAAAAATAGCGGGATGTTGCATCTGGAGCGAGGAGGCGCTGGGCCTGGATTCTTTTTCCACCACCCACATTCTCCACGCTGCTATCGGAGGGGGGGGCTGAACTCAGAGGTAGAGCCCTAAAAGGCTTCCCTTGAATGTTTAGCCTCGATCCAAGGCCCCCTCTGCCCCCTCGCCCATAACCTTTCCATTGAATTGTTGTAGGTATTTCAGGCTATAGGGCCATGTTCTAGAGGCATTCTCTCCTGACGTTTCGCCTGCATCTATGGCAAGCATCCTCGGAGGTAGTGAGGTCTATTGTAACAATCTGGGACATCTAATCACCTCTCGACAAAAGATTGCCCCAGGCACTGCCAGGCCATCAAATGCTAATCAAGGTGGTCAGTTGAAGCATTCTCCCCTAGCTCCAGCAGACAAGAGTCCTTTGTCCCACCCTGATCATTCCACAAATATATAAACCCATTGTCCTATTTCCAACAGACCTCACTACCTCTGAGGATGCTTGCCATAGATGCAGGAAACGTCAGGAGAGAATGCCTCTAGAACATGGCCATATAGCCCAGAAAAACTAACCTACAACAACCCATTCAATTAACTCCAACAGACAAGAGTTCTTTGTCCCCCCCTCCCCCCCCCCCACCCCCCCCCCCCCGGTCATTCCACAGATATATAAACCCATTTTTATTTCCAACAGACCTCACTACCTCTGAGGATGCTGGCCATAGATGCAGGCGAAACGTCAGGAGAGACAAATTGGAGCTTCCGATAAGTTTTCAAAGGCAGTCCGACATAGAGAGCGTTGCAGTAGTCAATTTGGGATGTAACCAGAGCGTGGACCACTGTGGCCAAGTCAGACTTCTCAAGGAACGGGCGCAGCTGACGCACAAGTTTTAATTGTGCAAAAGCTCCCCTGGTCACCGCCGAGACCTAGGGTTCCAGGCTCAGCGATGAGTCCAGGGTCACTCCCAGGCTGCGAACCTGCGTCTTCAGGGGGAGTGTGACCCCGTCCAGCACAGGCTGTGACCCTATGCCCTGATTTTGTCATTTGGGAGTTGTAGTTGCTGAAATTTATATTATTATTAGCATTGCTGTGGCCCACTCTGGTGGTCTTGGGGGTTCTGTGTGGGAGGTTTGGCCCAATTCTTTCGTTGGTGGGGTTCAGAATGCTCTTTGATTGTAGGTGAACTATAAATCCCAGCAACTACAACTCCCAAATGTCAAGATTCGGCCTTTCAACTGACCAGGAGTACCTCTGTCTTGTCTGGATTTAGTTTCAATCTGTTTGCCCTCATCCAGACCGACACAGCAGCCAAGCACCGGTTCAAGGTCTGGACAGCCTCCTTGGTGACAGGTGGAAAGGAGTGATAGAGCTGAACATCATCCGCGTACAGATGACGTTTGACCCCAAAACTCCGGATGATCTCTCCCAGCGGCTTCATGTACATGTTAAACAACATGGGGGACAGTATAGATCCCTGCTGGACCCCACAAGTCAATGGTTGTGGGGACAAGCAAGTGTCCCCCAGCAACACCAGGAATGACCGGAGCCACTGCAGAACACTACCCCCAAGTCCCGTGTCCTCGAGGCGCCCCAGAAGGATACCGTGGTCAACGGTATTGAAGGCCGCTGAGATGTCCAGCAGAACCAACAGGGACACACTCTTCCCCCTGTCCAGCTCCCGGCAAAGATGATCTACCAAGGCGACCAAGGCTGTTTCGGTACCATGTCCCAGCCTAAACCCAGACTTCACTGCCTTTATATGTGTGTCTTCTGATTTCCTGGCCACAGTCTGCATCTGCACTCATCTTTGCGCCTAGAAATACAAACCCTGTCACGGCCTCCACGGTTTCTCCCTCTATTTCCCAGTTGTCAATCATTCTTGTTGCCATAATCTTGGTTTTTTTGATGTTTAGCTGCAACCCAGCTTTTGCGCTTTCTTCTTTCACCTTGATTAGAAGGCTCCTCAGCTCCTCCTCGCTTTCGGCCATCAAAGTGGTGTCATCTGCATATCTAAGGTTGTTAATGTTTCTTCCAGCAATTTTCACCCCAGCCTTGCATTCGTCAAGCCCCGCACATCACATGATGTGTTCTGCATACAGATGAGTGCAGATGCAGACTGTGGCCAGGAAATCAGGAGACGCTTCCTTCTTGGGAGGAGAGCAAGGTCCAGTCTCGATAAAATAGTGAAGAGTAGAGACATCAGACTGGCAACAAAGATCCATTGCCTAGTCCAAGCCATGGTCTTCCCTGTAGTCACCTACGGATGTGAGAGCTGGACCTTAGGGAAGGCTGAGCGAAGGAAGAGAGATGCTTTTGAGCTGTGGTGTTGGAGGAAAGTGCTGAGAGTGCCTTGGACTGCGAGAAGATCCAACCAGTCCATCCTCCAGGAAATAAAGCCCGACTGCTCACTGGAGGGAAGGAGACTAGAGACAAAGTGGAAGTCCTTTGGCCACATCATGAGGAGACAGCAAAGCCTAGAGAAGGGAATGATGCTGGGGAAAGTGGAAGGCAAAAGGAAGAGGGGCCGACCAAGGGCAAGGCGGATGGGTGGCATCCTTGAAGGAGACCCTGGGGGTGGCCACGGCCAACAGGGAATTTGCTTTAGGAATTTGCTTTAGGTATTGTATTGTTGTATTGTGTTTTGGGGCTTCAGCCTGTGTAAGCCACATCGAATCCCTTGGGAGATGCTAGCGGGGTACAAATAAAGTTATAATAATAATAATAATAATAATAATAATTGAAGGTGCTGGGGGTGGTGACGGCCGACAGGGAGCTCTGGCGTGGGCTGGTCCATGAGGTCACGAAGAGTCGGAGATGACTGAACGAATGAACAACAACAACATATGTGTGTGTGGCTGCCCTCCCCTCCCCCCCCCCGATGCCCTGGTCCCCCTCATTGCACCCTCGGGAGACCCCCCTCCCCCTTGGAAGGCACTTTGCCCCCCCCCTTGAGCCTTTGCTCTCAGGAGGGACCCATTTCCAGAGAGAGGGGCAAACGTGAGGTGTCACGTCTCTTCGTGAGCCGCTTATGCGATGACGGCTGGCCGTGTGCTTTGGCATCCGACGATGCTGCGAGAGAAGCGAGAGAAGCCGCGCGGGGTTCCTGCTGCTGAAGTGGCAAACTTGGCATCCAGACAGATCCGGGCTGCAAAGTAGGGCAGGACGATGCGGGTGGCGAGGAGGGAGGCGGTGGAGGGGATTGCTCATTTTGAGGAGGGGGCCGCCACAACACTCCCCCCTCCCTCCCCCCTCCCTCTCTGATAGAGAACAGAAGCAGAAGTCCTTCAGAGGGAGGAAAAGGAGGAGGAGGAAGCTCTTCCTGTTCTTCCTTCTGCTGGAAATCCCTCCCGCTTGCTTCCTTCAAAGTGGGGCACTGGGAATGGGGGGGGGGGGGGCAGGAGGCTGGATCAGGGTGAAGGCACCCCCTCCTATGTTGTATATGCATATAATATTTATAATATTATAATGTATATACAATATAATACTAGTATAATAATAATATATATTATAATTATATATCTACATTACATGTAATATTACTAATAATATTACAATATAATGGTATAGTACAATATAGTAATATATAATACTGATATTGTCCTATGCTAATAATATATACAGTATATTCTGGCCTATAAGACTACTTTTTAACCCAAGAAAATCTTCTCAAAAGTCAGGGGTCGTCTTATACGTGGGTGTAGTCTTATGCATGGGAGTCGTCTTAACTCTATATTTTAACTGGAAAAGTTGGGGGTCGTCTTATACGCCCAGTCGTCTTATATGCCGGAATATACGGGTATTGTATGAAAATATATATTGTAAGCCGCTCTGAGTCCCCTTCGGGGTGAGAAGGGCGGCATATAAATGCCGTGAATAAATAAATAAATAAATAAATAATACTATTTTGGCCTGCATCAATAGGAGCATGGTGTGTAGATCTAGGGAAGTCATGCTCCCCATGCTCAATTCTGTTTTGGTTAGACCACTTTAACTGGAATATTGTGTCCAATTCTGGGCACCACAATTCAAGAGAGATATTGACAAGCTGGAATGTGTCCAGAGGAGGGCGACTAAAATGATCAAGGGTCTGGAGAACAAGCCCTATGAGGAGCGGCTTAGGTAACTGGGCATGTTTAGCCTGAAGAAGAGAAGGCTGAGAGGAGATATGATAGCCATGTATAAATATGTGAGAGGAAGCCACAGGGAGGAGGGAGCAAGCTTGTTTTCTGCTTCCCTGGAGACTAGGACGCGGAACAATGGCTTCAAACTACAAGAGAGGAGATTCCATCTGAACACGAGGAAGAACTTCCTGACTGCGAGAGCCGTTCAGCAGTGGAACTCTCTGCCCCGGAGATGTGGTGGAGGCTCCTTCTTTGGAAGCTTTTAAACAGAGGCTGGATGGCCATCTGTCAGGGGTGATTTGAATGCGATATTCCTGCTCCTTGGCAGAATGGGGTTGGACTGGATGAAGGCCCACCAGGTCTCTCCCAACTCTAGGATTCTATGATTGTTTTATGGTTTGGCGCAGCTTGAAATGGATGGAGGCTGGCTGGCCAGCCCTATAGCCTCCTCCCAAGTCCCTGAAGCTGCCACGATTGCCGTGCTGGGACACTCACATTTGCCATACCTGAACTGCCCCCCCCCCCCCAGGCACACATGACACTGGGGAGAGGGCTCAAGGAGTCTCAAGGGGGGGCCCATGGCTGAGTGAAGGGCCAGTCTACCTCCCTCAGGTGCCACAGCGAGGCCTGGGGAGAACCAGGGGGCATTGGGGGCAACGCCAGGGGTCCGTCCTTGCGCCCTTGGCCCAGCAGAACCAAGGATGGGCCCAGCAGCCGCAGGAAGAACAGGAAGGGAAGGTGCCCTGAAACCAGGATTTATGCTGCCTGGCAAGCACTAAATTATTATTATTATTATTATTATTATTATTATTATTATTATTATTAAATCCCCCCTCCGAGCCTGGCAACTGCCATTAACTTTGAATATTTTCTTCTGGTGTCTCTCAGTTGAGATGCTTTCCAGGAGGAGAGAGTTTTGTGCAGAATGACAGATGAGGGAGGGGGCGGAAGGAGAGGAGGAGGGGGCCCAGCGGAGCAGCGAGAGAGGAATGGAATAGAATGGAGGCAGAGGCGGCCCTAGGTAATTTTCAATGGTAAGCAAACAGTATTTTGGCACGCCCCCCCCCCAACCAATCATTGATATATATTTTCTGTTCGTCGTGGGAGTTCTGTGTGCCATATTTGGTTCAATTCCATCATTGGTGGAGTTCAGAATGCTCTTTGATTGTAGGTGAACTGTACATCCCAGTAACTACAACTCGCATATGTCAAGGTCTATTTTCCCCCAAGAGCGCCTCAAGAGTGCCCCTGGGCAAAATCAACTCTACTGCAAATGCTTACTTTGCGTAATAGGTTGCTGAGGCTTCCCCCGGACTGCTAGGGCTGTTGTGAGCCAAGGGGGTGCTCCTCAAGTGGTGGTCGAGGGGCATTTACAGAGGCGCCTCTGCGCCCCTGGCAAAAAAAAAGTGTACTGCGACCGCTTACTTTGAGTAATGGATGAGCCGCCCCTGGGTTGGTTGGGACTCCCCCCCCCCCGAGGAAGAGCACAAGCCCCCCACCCAAGGCGGCCTGATCTGTGGGGCAGAGGATGGAGAGAGTGCCCCCTTCTGCAGCCCCCACCCCCATATGCACACGCACACACACACTCCGCAAGGACCCCGCAACGACTGGTGTTAAAAGAATTAATCGGGGGATTTATTGAAGTATCAAAGGTGGTTAAAAGGCAGACATAGATATTTACATATATATTAACTTCTGGGCGAGGGGGGGAACAGTCTTGGGCCGCGGAGGAAGGAGCCCCCACTCTTCCCCACCCTCGGTTATATATTAATTATTATATTTCTCCATTCTTTTTTTCTTTTTCTTTTTTGTAAATCTCCCCTTTCCGAGACAAAGACGATACAAAATAAAAACTGCGAGCGCCAGAGACGGACACAGAACCACCGAGCGGCCGATCCTTCTTTTCCCGGGCGAAGGGCAAAGGCGGGCACTGGCCGGCACAAGGGGGGGGGGCTGGGGGGGTCAAGGGTCATGGGGAGGAGGAGGGGCGCCAAGGAGGGTCCAGTGGCCCCGCTGCCCCTCTCCCCCAAGAAGAGGGGGAGGGCCCCACGCAAAGGAAAGGACGACAGACAGAGACAAACAGACACCCCACCCCCGCCCCTCCCCGCCCCCCAACTATCATGGCTTTGAAGGAAAACAAATCAAAACAAGGCTCTGGCCTGCCCCTTAAGGCCCCCCAGCAGGCACACTCATACTCTCACTCACGCTCACTGGGGAGGGGGCCCTCCCCAGCCTCAGCCTCTGAAGACCTGGCCCACCAGCAAATGGGGTGAAACCCCCTCCCCCACCACGACTTGGAGACTCAGTGCTAACATGGGGGGGCACAATGGCTCCCACAAGCCCCCCCACGCGCAATCTGCCCCCCATAGCCCTCCCTCTCCCCCACCCCTCCAAAGGGCAAGGGTCCCCCTGGGGGGAAGAGGGCAGGGGAGGGACCTCTCAGATGGGGCGGGGCTCCAGTCCTCCCTTTAAAAAAAAGCCCAAAGTCCTGCCACCCCCCCCCAGGACACACCTCTGAGTGGCGGCTGCTGCTACTTTCAGTCCTCCTTTTGGCCCTCCCCTCCCCTCCCTCCAGTGGCTCCTCTCCTGTGACCCCGGCAGCCCCCCCATTCCCACCCCATCCCCGCGGCTCAGATGAAGAACTCCTCCTTGCGCTTGTGCCCATCGCCTCCGTTGAGGAAGGCCTCCCGAGCCTCGCCGTGTTCGTCCAGTCCGCTGGCCTCGTGCGTCAGGTAGGAGCCTGCAAAGTCCGAACAGGAGAGGGGAGAGAAGAGGAGGAAATGCTGAGGCGCAGGGAGAGAGAGGGGCGCACCCCCACCCCCACTCTGGCCCCACAGCGCTGCAACTGACCTTTCTGCCGGATGGAGCACCAGACCATGACGATCAGGACGCAGATGACCAGGAAGACCAGCAAGGCCAGGATGCCGCCCACAATGGCGTAGGGCACCGAGGTCTGGGCCGCCACAATGGCCCCGGGGTCTGCAGTGGGGGGGGGAGGAAAGTAGAGTTCGGAGCTGGCCGGTGTTGCAGGAACAGGACCACCACCCACCACCACCACCCCCAAGAGTCCAGGGTGGCCCAAGCACACAGCAGCCTCCTCATCCTCCCTGCCTCGCCCCCCCAGGGGCAGCGCTTACCGTAGACCACCAGGACGTACTGGTCGGAGGAGCGGCCGTGCTTATTTGACACCTGGCAGGAGTAGGTCCCGTTGTCCAGCAGGCTGAGGCTGGGGATGGTCAGGATTTCGCCCTCGACTAGTGCCCGCTCCGGAAGGGAGTCATTTGCCCGGCTCCACTTGATGTCTGTGGGGCTGGGGGGGGGGGTAATAAAGGGGGGGGTCAGGTGCTGCCTCTTCCACATCTCCCTCCGGCCCCAACCCCCCCCCCCTCACGGCCCCTCTCCTCCCCAAGCACTCACAGTGGGTTGCCGTTGACGGCGCATGTCAGGATGAGGGTGTCTCCTTCCCGCATCACGCCGGGCGGAGGGTGGATCCGTGCCGTGGGCGAGTCTGGGAAAGACAGGCAGGCAGGGCAGGGGCCCAATGAAGCCACCGCGCAACGTATGCCGGCTCCCCTTTCCTGTCTGTAACTATCGGTGAGGTTTAGGTACATAAGGGACGCTAGTGGAGACTCCCCCCCCCACCCGCCCCCTCCCCATCCCGCCGAGGTCGTTTCTCGGCCGCAGGTACTGGGTCTGCTTCCGCTGCCCGCGGAGGGCCGGATGGGTGGCCTCGCAGGTCACGATGCTGCTGTGGTCCTTGCGCTCCACCCGGAAGCGCACCACGTTGGTGACGCTGAAGACCTTCCCGCTCTCCTGCCGGCTGCTCATCCCTGGGGGGGGGAGTGCACAGTGGGGGGAACCATGAGACCCCCATCCCCACCCGCCTCCAAGGACGTACTGAGGTGGCAGGTGAGGCCAAATGGTGATCCCAGGGCAACTCCTGTGGGAAGAGCCACTGCCCCCCAGCTGCCCCCCACCCTACCCCTCCCCAAAGCCCAGAGGCACCTTTCATCTCTCTCCGTTCCCGGAACCAGCGCAGGGTGGCGGCCGGCCGCGACCGGGGAACGGTGCAGGTGAGCTCCACCTCCCCGCCTTCCACTGCTTGCTCCTTCACCTCCACCAGGGGGTTCTCAGGGGGCACTGTGGGGGGCGGGGTGAGACAGAAGGAAGGGGTCATGAGGAGACCCTGCCAGACCTTCAACCACAAACACACAACCAATGCAGCCCCAGTGCCAGGATCCGGCACTCGGCCTCCCCGTCCCAAGCTTGAGTGCTGCGTGTTTCTGGGGGGGGGAGGAGTGGGCACCCACCCAGCACTGTGAGGATTGCAATCTGGTGGTGGGTGTCCTCTGTGTAGAGCTGGCAGAAGTAGCCCCCCTCGTCCTCCAGCCGGGCGTTGGAGAGCACGATCCGCACCTGGCTCTGGGTAAACTCCACCAGCTGGAAGCGCTCATCCTTCAGGGCTGTGAGGAAACACATGGATGGAAGGAAGGAAGGGTCCCCCCCCCCGCACTGAGTCACAGGAGGGAGAGCCACGGGGGTCATGGGGGGAGGCCTTTCCCAGTTGGACTCCTCAGGGGGTATTGGGTCAACCAGTGGGCTGTTTGCAGGTTCAAGAGGGAACTGAGTCAGCCCTACATGTTGTGAGGAGGAGGAAGATGGCTGGCGTTACTTCATCCTCAGAACAGCCCTGCAATTTAGGCCAGGCTGAGAAAGGGGTCACTCCCTTCCAGGAGGACACACGGCTCAGCAGGGAATTGAGCTCTCAGGTCCAGGTGGGTAGTAGGATGACCACTCTGGTTTTTCCCGAGGGTCTCCCTCCCCTGCCTGCTTGCTTACCCCGCGTGCCGTTGAAGAAGAGCGTCTGCCGGGAGGGATTCTGGATCACCACGATGGAGCCGTCATACTGGTGGAGCCTGCAGTTGATCTCGGCCTGGCCGCCCTCTGCCACCGTCACATTCTCCGCTTGGACCTCCTGGGCTCTGGCTGGAGAGAGGTGGAACAGTGGAGGGGTCACCAGAAGGAAAGGAACGGGGCAGCGGAGAGGTCACCAGGAGGAAAAGAGCGGGGCGGCGGAGGGGTCACCGGGAGGAAAGGAGCGGGGCAGCGGAAAGATCACCAGGAGGAAAGGAACGG
>NW_026848071.1:0-7500 GCF_025583915.1 Anolis sagrei ordinatus
TCCCACAGCTTGCAGTCACTCTGGAACCTTTTACAGACACTTGAGCACATGCCCGGCCATTGTCAGTTTTACTATTGTTTTTCCCCTCCAATCTAGATGACATTACAAACTTAGCACAGCACACAGTTATATCTTGTCTTAGCAGACAGGTTCTTTTAATCAATTACATTGAGCCTTCAATAAACAACATCACAGCACAAGGAGAGAAATATACACTGTACATGACTTCTTTATATACAATTCTATACAATTACACATAGCAATCTCTGATTGGTTCCCAAATCATTGACTTAACTCAAATCTAGGATTGCATCATTCACAGTCACCTGGACTAGGCCAGAACACATTCCCCAAATGATTCCCTATATACAGTTAATGCATGACTCAGCATTTCCAATAGAAGCCCATTAGCAGTGCATGACTCAACTATATTGCATTACAATACATTGTAAAACCTGACATGAATGGCTCTCACAGTCAGGAAGTTCTTCCTCATGTTCAGATGGAATCTCCTTTCTTTCCTGTAGTTTGAAGCCATTGTTCCACTGCGTCCTAGTCTCCAGGGAAGCAGAAAGGAAGCTTGCTCCCTCCTCCCTATGATGTCTCCTCACGTATCTATACATGGCTATCATATCTCCTCTCAGCCTTCTCTTCTTCAGGCTAAACATGCCCAGCTACTTAAGCCGCTCCTCATAGGGCTTGTTCTCCAGACCCTTGATCATTTTAGTCGCCCTCCTCTGGACACATTCCAGCTTGTCAATATCTCTCTTCAATTGTGGTGCCCAGAATTGGACACAATATTCCAGGTGTGGTCTAACCAAGGCGGAATAGAGCATGGGGAGCATGGCTTTCCATCTTTCATCCATGTGCTAACCAAGGCAGGTCCTGCTTAGCACCCAAGAAATGGTAGATTTCTTAACAGCCTCCCATCCAAATCATAGAATCATAGAATCAAAAAGTTGGAAGAGACCTCATGGGTCATCCAGTCCAACCCCATTCTGCCAAGAAGCAGGAATATTGCATTCAAAGCACCCCTGACAGATGGCCATCCATCCTCTGTTTAAAAGCTTCCAAAGAAGGAGCCTCCACCACACTCCGGGGCAGAGAGTTCCACTGCTGAACAGCTCTCACAGTCAGGAAGTTCTTCCTCATGTTCAGATGGAATCTCCTTTCTTGTAGTTTGAAGCCATTGTTCCGTGTCCTGGTCTCCAGGGAAGCAGAAAACAAGCTTGCTTGGCCTCATGTAAGCCGCTCCGAGTCCCTTGGGGAGCTGGTGGCGGGGTATAAATAAAGTTATTCTATTATTATTATTATTATTATTATTATTATTATTATTATTATGCAATAAGAAATTCAATGTGTAGATTTGATAAATGTGAATTTAATATGATGTGTGGGAATGAATGGAAGAATGGAAGGATGTGTGGCTGGAGTTAATGATTTTGGAAACACCAGTGTAATATTAAGGCCTGAAATGACTAACTATCTGCTTGCTGGACTTGCTAATGAGAAATCCTGATATTTATTTATCATGTCAGGAACAACCAGACAGTTGTATTACATTTTTAACAAAACAAACAGACAAAACACAAAGTTTGCAGGCTTGGCATTCTCTTAAATGTCCTTTGACCGGTATCTGGCCCCTTGGAGTGCCTCTGGTGTTGCCGCAAGAAGGTCCTCCATTGTGCATGTAGCAGGGCTCAGGTTGCATTGCAGCAGGTGGTCTGTAGTTTGCTCTTCTCCACACTCACATGTCGTGGATCCCACTTTGTAGCTCCATTTCCTAAGGTTGGCTCCAGAAGTGACCAGAAGCGACTTGCAGCATGCAAACAAGCAAGCAGAAATCAATAAGAACGGGACAGTGATAAAGGAAATGTTTGCAACATTCCTTATGTTAAGAAGGAAGTCAACATAAGCCTTGTGTTTGTCAACACCAATCAAGAAGATCAACATCTGGCCAGGAAACTGAGATGGATCCAGGATGGAAGACGTCTATCATTCATTTACAACTTTGGGACGACATCAGCAGAATATTCATATAAAAGACTCAGTCTAATAATGCTCAAAGTGTGGCAGACCTGAGGAGTCTGTTCCACCCGCCATGCTCTGCTCCATGGGAGATAGTGTACCTAAGGAAAGTGTCAGATCTGCTCTGGGAAAGCATGATTCTGGACACTTTGGGGCCTCTTTCTCAAGGGAAGAGGAAGAAGTGCGCTTTTGGAGTCTTGGATTTTGTGCAGGGAGTCAGGTTCTGCTGTAGGGAAAACAAAGATCTGGTCCTTGGCATTGTGCTTAGGGGAAGAAGTTTTGGCATCTCAGCATTTGAAGTTTTGGCGTTATGGAAGTTTTGGAACTATGTGTTGGCAGGCTGCAGGAAAGCAAGGTCTGGCCTAACAGGTGCTTCTCCAAGGAGGGAGAAAAGGATATGGTAATACTTGGATGCCTGAGGATGAATGCGTGTACATGTGGGGTGAATGTTGAGTGAAAATGTAATTCCCCTTTGTTTGTTTGTTAACCAATGTAATTGTAAATCCAATGCAGTTGCATAGAATCTGTATGTCTTATGTCTAAATGTTTTTCTGTAATCTGATATATCGTCTCACACTGGAAATTGCAATATAAAGAGCCTATGCTTCAAAGTCATTGAAAAGTCATTCATGACAGTTAGGCCTGACCCTGCATTGGTGTGTATCTGGCTGATGCCTTCCCCTTCTGCATTCCCACTGGGCATTTCCCTTTCTAGCTTATGGCTTTTGCAGCACATTGGTTTCTTTCTCCTTTTCTCCTCTTTCTGGCAGCATTTCTGGGTCCATTCTGGAACACATCTAATCTCACATTAAGCCGGCCCTTTAAGCCCTTATCTTCCCTTGCAAAGCACCGGGACCTTGGTTGTTTACTTTCTTTCTCCCTGCAAAGAGGCTTCAGTGCTTTCCGCTTGCAGCTCCCATCACTCGTGACTCTGCATGGAATCAGCTCCTAGCCATTTGCATTTCCTTTGCTGGAGGTGAGCGAGAAGGGTCAAAAGACCAGCTCTGCCTCAAATCACAAGCTTTGATGGAGTTGCAACCGGGCTGCGTCACAGCCTGGCATCTGCAGCATTCGCCAGAGCAATCATACTGGGTGCAACCAAAGCAGCATCGTGATTACAGAGGAACTATGGAAACATCTGCATCCACACATCCCTGGATGATGATCTCTTTGGTGTAGAGCTGGAATTTAGGGGTCTTTGCCAGGAGGCAGAGACCAATCAGACTCTTTAAAGAGTTTGTTACCCTGGCGAGACAGAGAGAAGCACCCAATCCCTGATTTTTCCCAATAAAAGGTCTCACCAAGTGGAAGGAAGTGCCACCGAGGTTTATTGGCGATTCAGCTGAAAAGGATGCAGAGCAGCAATCATTCGCCAAGCAGAGCATGTGGTTACAGAAATAAATGGTATTTTTATAGAAAATACAGAGTGGTGGGTTTCAATTCTCCCCGCTCCCTGCCCTCCACCTGGCTAAAAAGTGATTGACTGATGCCCCAACAGCTGGGAGGAGGCTCGGCCGCCCTCTGAGTGCATGGGCCAATCAGAACGCTCCTGCCACTTCAGCGCGTTGGTGAATCAGGAGGGAGGGAGGTTGGACAAGGGAAACAATGCATTCTTGAGTGGATTATGGAAACTCAGGAAATGTTCAAATGCCTGGCGAGTCCTAGAAAGACCTGCAAGCCAGGCTAGTCTATTGTCCTGTGATGGGTGGCAATAAACATAATCTGGGTTTTCTTTAACAGCACAGACAGGGGAACAATGGGGCAAACTTAGGTGGGAGGGGGAAACTTTTCGAGGGTTTCCCCTTATCCCATAGAGATATGATTAAGAGTTTGCTAATTGGTGACTTCCTTGGTGGCCAAGTACCTCCGAAGCCAAAGAATATCACCTTTTGTCACTGTCCATGCAAGGGATGTCTATAGATAAGAGTTCTTTGTGATGGCTAATCTCTGCCCCTCCAGGATCAGGGCAACTTCCTGACACATTTTTCCTCAAAGAGAGGGGAAGGGGGCAAAAAGGGTCAGGGCAAGGTCAGATACATGAAGGGAAATATAGAAATATGGGAGAAAATATGAAAATATAGAAATCATAATACAGAGAGTTAACCCAACTACCCTCCCCCAGTGTCCATAAAGGGAAATCTATCCATGAGGGGGAAAGAGAGCCCTTTGTTGGTGAGATGGGGGACCATCAGGAGCCCAGGTGTGTCTCAGATGGAAAAAGTCAAATACTCTTGTGGCATGATTTTCAGTAATACATTGGTTACTTTCTGCTGTAAACATATGAAAATAGGGCACAAAGCTTTGATTAAATGATACACACCAAATTGACCAAGGCTTAACCCTTATTATCCAGTCTGGTGTCCTTGCCTTTAGCAAACTATAAGTTACTATCTCTAATTGGGGGGGGGGGGTTGTCATGTTTGACTTCACCTTCCCACTTCATAAAAATCATTCTTCTTATTTGTTTCCAATGTAGCATCCTCCATATGTCTGCCATTCAAATATGTCAGGGCTAGGGTGCATGTACACTGCAGAATTAATGCAGTTAAATACCACTTTTACTCAATGCTCACATGACCCCTTATTTATTTATTTATTATTTATTTATTTATTTGCTTTATTTCTATACCGCATTTTTCAGCTTAACTCGGCGACTCAATGCGGTTTACACAATACACATTATCATAACAATAACAAGTGGTTAAAACACATCATATACAACAAACAACAACAATCAATTAACATATCAACGCCTCAATAAAATCAGAATCCGTTCTCGTAATCCTTATACCATTTCCTATGTTCAATTATACCGTCTTCCTGTGTTCAGTTGCACTGTTTAGCCGAACGCTTGTTCATAGAGCCACGTCTTGACCTTCCTCCGGAACGCCAGCAACGAAGGGGCCTGTCTGATGTCTACAGGGAGGGCATTCCATAGCCGAGGGGCCACCACCGAGAAGGCCCTGTCCCTCGTCCCCGCCAGACGCGCTTGTGACGCAGGCGGGACCGAGAGCAGGGCCTCCCCGGACGATCTTTATGTCCTAGTCGGTTCATAGGTGGAGATGCGTTCGGAGAGGTAAGTGGGGCCGGAACCGTTTAGGGCTTTATAGGCTAAAGCCAGCACTTGAATTGTGCCCGGTAGCAGATTGGCAGACAGTGGAGCTGGCGCAACAGAGGAGTGGTATGCTCCCTGAGTGCCGCTCCTGTTAGCAACCTGGCTGCCAAGCCGCTGGACCATCTGAAGCTTCCGGGCAGTCTTCAAGGGCAACCCCACGTAGAGCGCGTTGCAGTAATCTATGCGGGATGTAACCAGAGACATCACACTGGCAACAAAGATCCATTGCCTAGTCAAAGCCATGGTCTTCCCTTACAATGATGATGATGATGATGATGGTGATGATGATGATGTCAACAGACTTGTTGTTGTTCATTCGTTCGGTCGTCTCGACTCTTCGTGACCTCATGGACCAGCCCACGCCAGAGCTCCCTGTCGGCCGTTACCACCCCCAGCTCCTTCAAGGTCAGTCCAGTCACTTCAAGGATGCCATCCATCCATCTTGCCCTTGGTCGGCCCCTCTTCCTTTTGCCTTCCACTTTCCCCAGCATCATTCCCTTCTCTAGGCTTTGCTGTCTCCTCATGATGTGGCCCAAGGACTTCCACTTTGTCTCTAGTCTCCTTCCCTCCAGTGAGCAGCCGGGCTTTATTTCCTGGAGGATGGACTGGTTGGATCTTCTTGCAGTCCAAGGCACTCTCAGCACTTTCCTCCAACACCACAGTTCAAAAGCATCTATCTTCCTTCGCTCAGCCTTCCTTATGGTCCAGCTCTCACATCCGTAGGTGACTACAGGGAATACCATGGCTTTGACTAGGCGGATCTTTGTTGCCAGTCTGATGTCTCTACTCTTCACTATTTTATCGAGACTGGACATTGCTCTCCTCCCAAGAAGGAAGCGTCTCCTGATTTCCTGGCCACAGTCTGCATCTCCAGTCATCTTTGCACCTAGAAATACAAAGTCTATCGCTGCCTCCACGTTTTCTCCCTCTATTTCCCAGTTGTCAATCATTCTTGTTGTCATGATCTTGGTCTTTTTGACGTTTAGCTGCAACCCGGCTTTTGCGCTTTCTTCTTTCACCTTGATGAGAAGGCTCCTCAGCTCCTCCTCGCTTTCGGCCATCAGAGTGGTGTCATCTGCATATCTGAGGTTGTTAATGTTTCTTCCAGTAATTTTCACCCCAGCTTTGCATTCGTCAAGCCCCGCACATCCTCGCATGATGTGTTCTGCATACAAGTTAAAAAGGTTGGGTGAGAGGATGCAGCCTTGCCGTACGCCTTTCCCAATCTTGAACCAGTCTGTTGTTCCGTGGTCAGTTCTGACTGTTGCTCCTTGGTCCTTGTACAGATTCCTCAGGAGAGAGACAAGGTGGCTTGGGATGCCCATCCCACCAAGAACTTGCCACAATTTATTATGATCCACACAGTCAAAGGCTTTCAAACAGACTTGACCTGCCCAGAAAATCAGGAGGCAGAGGGCTTCTGTGCCATCTCTATCTCACCTAGCCAAAAAAGTGGGGTTCTTGCTAAGCCAGGACTGCCAGAGGACCCTGTAATAAAACTCACTCATGTGTTACATGAAGATCTGTCTTTGCTCCTTTCACCACCTAAAACTCCCAAAGGCAGCTCTGAGCAGGGCTTAAATAACAAAGGCATGACAATGACAACCTAACATAAACACGGCAGAGCGGATTAGGGCAGCAATAAATCTGTTATTGCTGAGGCTTCCATCTTTGGCGGCCTTCCCAGCTTCCTCTCCATGTTTCAAGAACTTCACGGTGCTTCCCCTCTGAGCTGTTGCCGTTGCTGCTGTCGGTGGGGTCATTGCGTGCATTGACTTCAAGGCATTTCTGATGTATGTTGACCCTACCATGAGGTTTTGCAATATGTAAACACAGCTTCTGTTCTCCAAGCTGAACATCCCTAGCTCTGTAAGTCACTTGGCTTCCAAAATATTGGCCCTTTCCACTTTGTCCATATCCTTCTTGGATTGCTTTCCCCAGAAATTAACCTAGAGTTATTTTTCCAGGTGCAGAAGAGAGTGGGATCCTAACTTCCCTCACTCTGGACATTAGGCTCCTATGTATTGTCGAAGGCATTCAGGCCAGAATAACTGGGTTGTTGTAGGTTTTTTGGGCTGTACGGCGATGTTCCAGAAGAATTCTCTCCTGATGTTTCACCTGCATCTATAGCAGGCATCTTCAGAGGTGGAACACCTCAGCAAGCAAGAGTCCAAAAGTGGCAGGCTCAAACCCAGAACCTCAATCCAATGGCTGATACCAAATGAGAGACTCCCCCTGGGCACACAGAAGACTGGGTGACTTGGAAGGCGCTGAACAGACTGCGCTCTGGCACCACGAGATGCAGAGCCAACCTTCAGAAATGGGGCCACAAAGTGGAATCCTCGACATGCGAGTGT
>NW_026848071.1:12500-27357 GCF_025583915.1 Anolis sagrei ordinatus
ACACATTCCAGCTTGTCAATATCTCTCTTGAATTGTGGTGCCCAGAAGTGGACACAATATTCCAGGTGTGGTCTAACCAAAGCAGAATAGAGGGGTAGCATTACTTCCTTAGATCTAGACACTATGCTCCTATTGATGCAGGCCAAAATCCCATTGGCTTTTTTTGCCGCCACATCACATTCCTGGCTCATGTTTAACTTGTTGTCCACGAGGACTCCAAGATCTTTTTCACACGTACTGCTCTCGAGCCAGGCGTCCCCCATTCTGTATCTTTGCATTTCATTTTTTCTGCCAAAGTGGAGTAGCTTGCATTTGTCACTGTTGAACTTCATTTTGTTAGTTTTGGCCCATCTCTCTAATCTGTCAAGATCGTTTTGAATCCTGCTCCTGTCCTCTGGACTATTGGCTATCCCTCCCAATTTGGTGTCTGCAAACTTGATACACGTTGCAACTTCTATTGTGGTATTGTATATAGATTTCTGTGTTTCTTTGTCACTTAGAAACAGAGCAAAGGGTTAAAGAGACTGCCTTGACTTCGTTTTTGCAAATCGTCCCTCCCCAAAAGCCAAGATCTCTTGACAAATGGAAGATCAAAGAGGCAATGGCAAGGCCTGGCAACCTAAGGCTGCTTATTTACTTCTTGGATCCATGTATCCGCCCGGAACATGGATATCCTAATGATAATGGCCACCTTCCCGGAGATGTTGTTAAGGTTTAATGAGATGAACAAACGCCAAAGTGCTTTTCATGCTCCAAGGACTGAGTAAATAAGTATTATTATTCATAGTCTTCCAAAGCAAACACAGCAGTGAGAGGGAAGGTGGGAGGCATCGCATCTCTTGGTCGGGGTCAAAACCTCATTTCACACTCATCCAAAATTGGGCAAACAACATATAATTTATTTATTAAAATATTTATATCGGACACGTAGCGAATATTTCAGGGGCTGTGCGCTATAAAACCAATTTGAGCCAATAAATAATAATGAATAGCATTCTGTATTGGAGTGATGATTTGTAACTTGGAGTGAAAGATCCATAAATGCCCTGACATGCAGCAAGGATATACAGTTTTACTGTAACACTATGTAAGATGCCGTCCCCCAAAAGGCCTGATTAATTGAAAACACCACACAGATGGACAAGAATAGTAAGTTTATGGAGAAAAGAGTATCTAATAGGCCTGGGCGGTTTCGTTCGTTAATTTTGTAATTCGTTAATTATTCGTTATTTTTAATAATTACAAAACGATTACAAAACACATTTTCAAACCCGGAAGGGTTTTAAAATAACGAAGCGGCATCCCCCATTCTTTTAACGAGCTTCCGCCCGTTTCGGAAATGGGATGGAGGATGCTGGTGCCTGGGAGCCAATCCGGCGCTCCCAAGCACCCAAGCAGTGCACCGTGGCTGTGTCTGATTGGCCGGCAAGGCCTTTAAAAGCGGCTCCGCGTGGCCGCAGAGCTCATTTGTTGCGCGGAGGCGAGGGAGGAGAGAGGTCTGGGAGGGCTGCTTGCTTTGGGTTGGCTTGGTTGGTAGGAAAAAGACTTGCATTGGGTTGGCTTGGTTGGAAAAGACTCTTCTGTTGGTGTGTGCTCTCGATTGCCCTGTCTCTGCCTGTGTTAGCTCTACATCAGGGCCAGTTTTTGGTTAATTTTCCATTTCTGAATATTTTCTAAAAATACCTGCCTTTTATTCTTAAAAAAAATACAAAAAATATTCTAAAAAAAGAAAAGACTCTTCTGTTGGTGTGTGCTCTCAATTGCCCTGTCTCCTGCCTGTGTTAGCTCTACATCAGGGCCAGTTTTTGGTTAATTTTCCATTTCTGAATATTTTCTAAAAATACCTGCCTTTTATTCTTAAAAAAATACAAAAAATATTCTAAAAAAAAAAAGAATGAATATAAAACGCGGACATCTTAACGAATCGATTCGTTATTTTCGAATAACGAAATTTCGGGAAGTGATTTTGCGCATGCGCGGGGGGTCCGCCATCTTAACGAATCGATTCTTAAATATTTACGAAATTTCGTAAATACCGAACTTTTTTAAAGGGAAAATTTTGTAATTATTTTAAATATCGAAACAAACTATCTATCCGAACGTATCTCAGCCTATCAGCCCACCAGGACCCTAAGATCTTCTGGAGAGTCCCTTCTCTCTATCCCTCCAGCTTCAGAAGTGCGGCTGGCGGGAACGAGAGATAGGGCCTTCTCTGTGGTAGCCCCCCGGCTTTGGAACACCCTCCCTATAGAGGTACGATCAGCCTCTTCGCTGATGGTGTTTAGGAAGAGACTCAAAACATGGCTGTTTAAACAAGCATTCGGCTAATCTGTGGCAATCGAACCCAGGTGACTAAGGACAGGAAATATGGACAACGAATTCTGGATTATGGTTTCAACTTGAGACATATGGGATTATTATTGGTGGCCCAATAATTGGTAAATTGTTATTGTATGCATATTGTTTTTAAATTGGAGATTGTTTTTTAATGCTGTAAACCGCAATGAGTCGCCGTTCCAGGCTGAGATATTAGCGGTATACAAGAGTATCAAATAAATAAATAAATAAATAAATAAATAAAAAAACACCCCAATTACAAATCGATTTTAGAAACAAATTTTTGCGTTGTTACCCAGGCCTAGTATCTAATATAAAAACAGTTTCAAAATACATCCATGAGCTAGATTTCTAGAAGCTTATCAAAAAGCAAGGACCAACTCCAAATAGGAATTCCAGAAATCACTTAAGGCAAAAGGAAGAAGCTCTAATCCAAGGTTTGTTGCACTTAAACTAGCATTATATGCCAAAGCTTGAAAGCATGAACATGACCATAATCTAAAGGTTTGATACTTGAACTTGACTATAATCCCAAAGCCACTCAGGACGCAGATCCTAGCCAATGTGTTTTCCAACCAATCGGGAGCTGGCACGAGTGTTGTGGCTCAGCTTGATGAGCCTGAAACGGAACCCTCTTGTGAGCCTGAAATGTTCTCCGATGAAGAGGATGATGGGATTCAGATTTCTGGGCCTGCTTCTATGCCTTTCTCTGTGCCTCTTGCAGACAGTGCACCGGAGGAGTCGCCAAGTTAGTTCTCATGGGAAATTTTTATTTATTTATTTATTTAGCAGTTTTGTATACCGGTCTTCTCACCTCTATCGAGGGACTCGGGCCGGTTTCCAACATCAATATTACAGACAGTCATTAAAAACATCAAATTCTAAACCACACTAAAACATTAAAACATTAAAATAGCAAAATACAGTCATATAAATTACAATGGTCTGTCGTCATCAAAAAATCATTGTTCGTCATCATCCACCCATATCACAGGATCGTGGCTCATTCGTCGAATGCCAGTTTCCAGAGGCAAGTTTTCACCTGTCTTCTGAACATCAAGATAGTAGGGGCAGTTCCAGAGTTGAGGGGCCACCACCGAGAAGGCCCTGTGCCTCGTCCCCACAGACGTGCTTGTGAGGCTGGTGGAACCGAGAGCAGGGCCCCTCCAGACGATCTTAGCAATCTTGATGGTTCATAGGGGAGGATACGTTCGGACAGGTAAATTGGGCCGGAGTCGTTTAGGGCTTTATAGGTTATGACCAGCACTTTGAATTGTGCTCAGAAGCTAATTGGGAGTTCCAAAGTCGAGGGGCCACCACTGAGAAGGCCCTGTGCCTCGTCCCCACAGACGTGCTTGTGAGGCTGGTGGAACCGAGAGCAGGGCCCCTCCAGACGATCTTAGCAATCTTGATGGTTCATAGGGGAGGATACGTTCGGACAGGTAAATTGGGCCGGAGTCGTTTAGGGCTTTATAGGTTATGACCAGCACTTTGAATTGTGCTCAGAAGCTAACTGGGAGTTCCAGAGTCGAGGGGCCACCACCGAGAAGGCCCTGTGCCTCGTCCCCACAGACGTGCTTGTGAGGCTGGTGGAACCGAGAGCAGGGCCCCTCCAGACGATCTTAGCAATCTTGATGGTTCATAGGGGAGGATACGTTCGGACAGGTAAATTGGGCCGGAGTCGTTTAGGGCTTTATAGGTTAAGACCAGCACTTTGAATTGTGCTCGGAAGCTGAATGGGAGTTCCAGAGTCGAGGAGCCACCACCGAGAAGGCCCTGTCCCTCGTCCCCACCAGACGCGCTTGTGAGGCTGGTGGGACCGAGAGCAGGGCCCCTCCAGACGATCTTAGCAATCTTGATGGTTCATAGGGGAGATACGTTCGGACAGGTAAATTGGGCCGGAGTCGTTTAGGGCTTTATAGGTTATGACCAGCACTTTGAATTGTGCTCAGAAGCTAACTGGGAGTTCCAGAGTCGAGGGGCCACCACCGAGAAGGCCCTGTGCCTCGTCCCCACAGACGTGCTTGTGAGGCTGGTGGAACCGAGAGCAGGGCCCCTCCAGACGATCTTAGCAATCTTGATGGTTCATAGGGGAGGATACGTTCGGACAGGTAAACTGGGCCGGAGTCGTTTAGGGCTTTATAGGTTAACCAGCACTTTGAATTGTGCTCAGAAGCTAACTGGGAGTTCCAGAGTCGAGGGGCCACCACCGAGAAGGCCCTGTGCCTCGTCCCCACAGACGTGCTTGTGAGGCTGGTGGAACCGAGAGCAGGGCCCCTCCAGACGATCTTAGCAATCTTGATGGTTCATAGGGGAGGATACGTTCGGACAGGTAAATTGGGCCGGAGTCGTTTAGGGCTTTATAGGTTATGACCAGCACTTTGAATTGTGCTCAGAAGCTAATTGGGAGTTCCAAAGTCGAGGGGCCACCACTGAGAAGGCCCTGTGCCTCGTCCCCACAGACGTGCTTGTGAGGCTGGTGGAACCGAGAGCAGGGCCCCTCCAGACGATCTTAGCAATCTTGATGGTTCATAGGGGAGGATACGTTCGGACAGGTAAATTGGGCCGGAGTCGTTTAGGGCTTTATAGGTTATGACCAGCACTTTGAATTGTGCTCAGAAGCTAACTGGGAGTTCCAGAGTCGAGGGGCCACCACCGAGAAGGCCCTGTGCCTCGTCCCCACAGACGTGCGTGTGAGGCTGGTGGAACCGTGTCCTTGTGAATCCAAACATATGGCAGAAAGTCCAAAGCCATAGAGAAAAGCTGGTTGGCTTCCACTGAGCCAAAGGATGGAGTTTTGCAGATCTGGGAACGAAGCAGGTCCTTTGGGGGGGAGGACTGTGACCCCAAGGCCAGGCTCTTCCCTGAAAGCCTCATGGGTCCTTGTTGTTGTTAGTGTCTTGGCAAATTGACCAAGACTTAACCCCTTTGTGCAGTCTGGTACCCTTGCCCTTTGCAGAACTATAAGTTACCATCCTTTATTGGGGGGGGGGGGGGGGGTGCTTGACTTCACCACCAATTGCTTACTACTGGCAGGTGGTCGTTGTGACATAAGTTCCAGGGAATCATCTGGGCCACAGAGTTGTGTCTTTGTTTGTAGTCCGTCTGTGCGATTTTCTTGCAAGAGCTGAGGAGATGGTCCATGGTTTCATCCGCTTCCTTGCACAGTCTGCATTTTGGGTCATCTGCTGATTTTTCGATCCTGGCCTTGATGGCCTTTGTTCTGATGGCTTGCTCCTGGGCTGCAAGAATCAGGCCTTCTTCTGTCTCCTTCTTCAGGCTTCCATTTGTGAGCCATCACCAGGTCTTCTCTTTGTCAACTTTTCCTTCAATTTTGTCAAGGAACTGCCCATGCAAGGCTTTGTTGTGCCAGCTGTCAGCTCTGGTTTGGAGTGCAGTTTTCTTGTACTGACTCTTTGTCTGCTGTGCTTTGAGAAGTTTCTGATGATTGACTTCAGTTAAAGGCGGTTCTTGGCTTTCTTTGACATCCTCTACCAGGGCATGTTTTTCTTCTTCAACTGCTTGTTTGACTTGTAAAAGTCCTCTGCCACCAGACTTTCTAGGCAGATAGAGCCAGTCAACATCACTGCGAGAATGTAGTGAATTATTCCTATTATTATTATTATTATTATTTGAACAGAGCCTGGATTTAGGACAAAGATATTGCAATACAGCATTCAGAATTAAAAGAGAAAGAGAACTTCAAGGTTTTCTGATGCTTGCTCCTATAGGTTGGGTGTTCACAGAATCACAGACTCTCATGGTCCTAAAGTTTGAAAACTTCCCATTTTGACTACAATGCCCAGAATTCCTCAGCCATTGAAAACCAATATTAGGGGAGCAGGAATTTGTCCTTCATGTCTACAGCTGAGCTGGGAAGATTTGGGGGAAAAGAAGTTTGAGGAATTGAAGCTTAAACAGCTTCTTGAAAGTTAGGAATAACTGCCAACACCGATACACACCACCAGCCATCAATTTTGCACCCTATTGAGCTGGAGGTTGAGTTCCTGCAAAGTCAAATTACAGATTTGCTGAGCTGGAAGCTCAAAGCATTTCTCCCCTGCTTCTCTTCTGTGAAACCCAGCTGCGGGCTCCTAAAATGTGTAATCCACACAGGGCACACATGGGCTGCAATGATCTGACAATTCATTTGCTCTGGTTCATGAAATGGCATGATTTTTTAAGGCCAGGTGGCTGGGATAGCTATAAATATTCCCAGACAAGCAGGGACCAGTCCACAGAGAGACATCTCAACATTTGTGGCCAAAAGAGAGAAGGAGGGAAAACAATCAGGGAAACAGAGAGAACCGAACCATTTTTTGGGCTTGGAAATGCTTGGGATTTTTATGAAGAGTGGTAGCATTGTTTGGAGAGTGAGGCTGGGTTTACACACTGACATATAATCCAGTTTCTGAATCCAGATTATCTGCTTTGAACTAGATTATACGAGTCTGTACTGCCAGTTCAAAGTGATATGGAATTTAGACAGCAATAAAATGGGAGGGAACGTCCTGGTTTTTGCTACTAGAGCAGTGGTTCTCAACCTGGGGTCGGGACCCCTGGGGGGGTCATGAGGGGGTTTCAGAGGGGTCACCAAAGACCATCCAAAAATGTATTTTCTGTTGGTCATAGGGGTTCCATGTGATCCCTATCATTGGTAAGGATAAGAATGATCTTTTATTGTACGTGAACTATATATCCCAGCAACTAAAACTCTCTAATGCTAAGGTCTATTTTCCCCAAACTCCACCAGTGTTCACTCACATTGGGCAAGTTTGGTCCAGATCCATCATTGTTTGAGTCCACAGTGCTCTCTGGATCTAGGTGAACTACAACTCCAAAACAAGGTCAATGCCCACCAAACCCTTCCAGTATTTTCTGTTGGTCACGGGAGTTCTGTGTGGCAAGATTGGTTCAATTCCATTGTTGGAGTTCATAATGCTCTTTGATTGTAGGTAAACTATAAATCCCAGCAACTACAACTCCCAAATGACAACATCAATCCCCTGCCAACCCCACCAGTATTCAAATTGGGGCATATCACGTATTTGTGCCAAATTTGGTCCAGTGAATGAAAATACATCCTGCATATCAGATATTTATATTATGATTAATAACAGTAGCAAAATTGTAGTTTGGAAGTAGCAACACAAATAATATTATTGTTGGGGGTCACCACAACATGAGGTACTGTATTAAGGGGTCGCAGCATTAGAAAGGTTGAGAACCACTGTACTAGAGGTTTACAATAGGCTTTTTCTAAGTAACAGTGAGGATCAAAACTATTTCTGTTACAGCTACTACAAGTTAATTGGGCGAGTTATCAACTTCTGCATAAAACAAAGAATTAAGTTTGTGACCTTTGAGCTTTGCATTTGGCTTAGTTTGATGGCTTGCTGGAGCTGAAGAAGCAGTCAGCTGTTATTACTGTTGCTGGGAGCAGTTATGCAGTGTCCTGAAGCTAAAAACTGAATCCGTTTGGAGTGCCAAGGAAGACTGCTTATCTATGGCAAGATAAGGACATTCTACTGATAACAAAGTAGAGAGACTGAATTATTTCCTATGTGTTTGCATATCGTCATTTAAAGAAGAAGACTCACTGGAGATATTGTTTGTCATACATTGGTGAGAACTCTTCTATTTTGCTTTGTGTTATTGAACTACAGTGAATTGAACTATACTTTCTTTTCTAGTTAAAGCAACAGACTCATGTGTATTTTTTTTTGAGTTTTTAATCACACTAAAAGTACAAAAGGCTGAGATATTCTGTGGCCTGCTAACACTATCCTGACATATCCTGACAATGGTGAGCATTATGTCAACTATAATTAATAACCTGTCCAAACACATCTCTCCTTATGAACCCTCTAGGACTTTAAGATCATGTGGGGAGGCCCTGCTCTCGGTCCCGCCTTTGTCACAAGTATGGCTGGCGGGAACGAGAGACAGGGCTTTCTCTGTGGTGGCCCCTCAGCTATGGAACGCCCTCCCTAAGGATATCAGATCAGCCCCTTCCCTTTTAACATTTTGAAAGAGCATCAAGACTTGTGTTCTCAAAAAGGTGTTCTACCAAACACAAATCAAGGAACATGACTACTTCAACCAGAGAAGTCAGCCATAGCAGAGCACCTGATGAAACCAACCTGGACACAGCATATTATTTGAGAACACAGAAATGCTGGACCACTCTCACAACCACCATGTCAGGCTACACAGAGAAGCCATTGAAATCCACAAGAAGCATGTGGACAACTTCAACAGAAAGGAGGAAACCATGAAAATGAACAAAATCTGGCTACCAGTATTAAAAAAACTCTAAAATTACAACAGCAAAACAGAGAGGAAACAAACAAGGACATCTAATCACCTCTCAACAAAAGTTTGCTCCAGGCACTGTCAGGCCATTATATGCTAATCAAGGTGGTCAGTTGAAACATTCACACCTAGCTCCAGCAGACAAGAGTCCTTTGTCCCACCCTGGTCATTCCACAGATATATAAACCCTTTTTCCTAGTTCCAACAGACCTCACTAACTCTGAGGATGCTTGCCATAGATGCAGGCGAAATGTCAGGAGAGAATGCCTCTAGAACATGGCCATATAGCCTGAAAAAACCTACAACAACCCAGTGATTCTGTCCATGAAAACCTTCGACAATACAAATAAAGGATGTTGCAATGACCCAAAGTCCCCTTTGCTTTGAGCCATGCCTAGGGCTGTTTCCTAGTGTGAAACAATAGCTGGATAATTTGCTTCCTGACCTAGGTCAGGTAGAGGTAGAGGTAAATGTTTCCTTTCCCAGAAGTAAAATCTAAACACTGTCCTGCACTTAAACACAATCGACGCTGACAAGATTACCATCTGCCAGCTGCAAAAGGCCACACTGCTGGGATCTGCACACATTATTTGCTAATACATCATACATGTCATGTATCATGTTCTGCAGTTGATGGTGGTTGGTGGTGGTAGGCCTAGCAGTTGGTGATGGAAGGGTTAATGCAAGTCTTAGTTCTAAAGGGTTGAGTAATCTGTAAGTAAGAGTTAATGGGTGAAAGCAATCAAGGGTGGAGGCATACAAGAAATAGGTTGCAGGTGAGTGGTTCTGGATATAAGGAGCTAACCTTGGGACTGATCCTTCGTAGAAAAGTATTTGTTTTACCTTGGTGGTAGATGCTGCTGGTTTCCCCCCAGGTTTGTGGATTTTCGGTATCCTGACCTGTCTCCTGTGCTCTTGGAACACTGGAACCTTTAATCTCTGGACTGACTTTTGACTATGGTATATGTGCTGGTACATCTGTACCAGGAGCTCCAACTTTATTTTCTTTCTATTAAGTGTTTGCATGCATTCCAAAGTTTCAGGGATTCTGCAAAAAGGTGGCTTCCTTTGGTTTGCAGTCATAGGGCAAGCCACCTGTCTATCATTGTTAAGTTTGGATCCGCCCCTTCTCCCAGGGAGATGGGAAGGGAAGAGGGGGCCATTTTTAGTTAGTCTTAGTGAAGAAAGCTAAGTTAGAGGACGTGGACAAGCTTCACCTACAGAAAAGCTTCATTTCTCAAGACATTCCGGGGGGAAATTCCCAAAGCTCTGGCTGGGAGCTTGCAGCCTCTCAGCCTTACAGCATTTGAGGGAAACAGCCCTAAAGTCTTAAAGAAATTCCAGAGGGAAAACAGCTTTACAGACCCAAAGAACTCCAGCTGGAGAATCTACAAACTTTGTCTGGTAGGTTTACTCAGTACCAAGACGCAGTTTGGAATTGGTAGTAGATCCCACACCAACAAAACTTAGATAACAGACAGCCTGGGAGAGGTTAAAAAAGGGTTTTCCTCTCAAAGTATAAGAACAATTAACGAAGACAGTTGCCTGTCCCTCGTGGACAAGATTAAGGAAGCCACCAGTTGATTTAAAGCCTTGAAGCATTGGTTTGACTCACTGAAGATTTGAGAAATATCTGTTTAATTTGTTCAATAATAAAGGACTTTCTTTAACCTTTCAAGCCATCTAAAGACCATTTCTTCAGGAAAATCCTTGAGGGCCTCTTTCGTGGCGCCCTGGCTTCCTGCTGGGCACAAGGTGCATGTCCTATTTCAAAAGACAATTATTACAGGCCCAGTGTGTGACAGAACAGTATAGACTCTTGATCCATGGACTTTGCTCATTTGACCACGGGACTGGACCTTTTGACTACGGTGTTATCTTGAACCTGCAACAGTGTTTGCTGTCAGGTTTAGTTTTATATTCTGTAGCTGAATGCTATCTTTATGCTTTATATTTTGGAATATTAAAACAGCCAGAAAGTAGGTGCTCCTTTAATTAAACATGATACAAAATGGATGTTTGTTTGATTCACCTCTGCCTGAATATGGCAGAGCCCTGGCATTGTAACAGGTGAACTTGGCGGTGACAGCAGTGGGGACGCGGCAGCACTGGTTTCTCTGGCAGTGGCTGGAAGTTGGTTTTGCTCTGGGCCTTTGGCCCGAAGTTTTTGGCTGTATACATTTTTTGCTGTATAAATATTACAATTAATATAGCATCCCTACTTTGCAGATTTTCACTTATTGCGGGTGGTCCTGGAATGGGAAGTCTGACTTGGCCACGGTGGTCCATGCTCTGGTTACACAGTATTCCAGGTGTGGTCTAACCAAAGCGGAATAGAGGGGTAGCATTACTTCCCTGGATCTAAACACTATGCTCCTATTGATGCAGGCCAAAATCCCATTGGCTTTTTTTGCCACCACATCACATTGTTGGCTCATGTTTAACTTCCTGTCCACGAGGACTCCAAGATCTTTTCCACACGTCCTGTTCTCGAGCCAGGCATTGTCCCCCATTCTGTATCTTTGCTTTTCGTTTTTCCTGCCTTAGTGGAGTATCTTGCATTTGTCCCCGTTGAACTTCATTATGTTAGTTTTGGCCCATCTCTCTAGTCTGTCAAGATGGTTTTGAATTCTGCTCCTGTCCTCTGGAGTATTGGTTCTCCCTCCCAATTTGGTGTTGTCTGCAAACTTGATGATTCTGCCTTCTAGCCCTTCGTCTAAGGGGGGGGGGCTTGAGGGGCTTCAGCCCCCCCCGAAATTCTCATGGTGGTTTGCGAAAAGGCCTTACTGGTGCATTATTAAACTGTTATGTTTATTCATATCATGATCTGATCACCATACTCAATATATCCCATATGCATGGGGGTATTGGGGTAATGATACAAAAGGTTTGCTAGGGTAGACCCTCTTTCACTCAGACTCAGCCCCCCCCGAAACTCAGCCCCCCCAACCCCCCTGAAAAAAATTCAGCCCCCCCCCCGAAACTTGATGATCATGCCTTCTAGCCCCTCATCTAAGTCGTTAATAAAGATGTTGAACAGGACCGGGCCCAGGACGGAACCCTGAGGATGGCACTCCACTTGTCACTTCTTTCCAGGATGAAGAGGAAGCATTGGGGAGCATCACCCTCTGGGTTCGTCCACTTAACCAATTCCAGATCCACCTCACCGTAGTTTTGCCTCGCCCACATTGGACTAGTTTCCTTGCCAGAAGGTCGTGGGGGACCTTGTCGAAGAAGTCCTTCCTGAAATCCAGACACGCTCCACCCACGGCATTCCCCGCATCTACCCAGCTTGTAACTCTATCCAAGTTACAAGTTTATTTAGTTTCTTTGTATATTGATTCTCTGTCGTTAGCCGGCCCGAGTCCCTCCTTGGAGGTCAAGAAGACCCGGTTATAAAAGCTCTAAATAAACAAGTAAAATAAGTGAAGTCACAACGGTAGATACTCCTTTCAAAGTAAGGACCACACAATTAAACAGTAAACAACACTTTCAAAGCAGGAACAGAATTTTTTTCCAATGTTGTTACAGAGTGTAATAATAATAATATGCACTCTCTCTTAGCCTCAGCCATTGCGTTCTGCTGAGTCCAAGAGAAGGATCAGCAATTAAATTCTGAGCAAAGCATCAAAACAGAGCAAATGCGTGCCATAAATCCTGTCCTTTTTGCAGGTGCAATGCCAGACCCACAAGAGCCTTCGCCTCTGGCTTTGCGCCTTGATTCATGGCCTGGAAAATTACATTTTAATTCCTGACGTCTCCATTTTTAGATGTCCTCCTCTCCTGTCCACCTCTCCATCATATTTTTTTAAAAATAGGAACCTTGAACAATTGGATTCATTTCAGAGAGAAGCAGCAATCTAAATTTGGTTCTTGGCGTTGTATTAATGGCAAATTCCATGTCAACGATGCGCTATAGAATCATAGAATCCTAGAATCCTAGAGTTGGAAGATACCTGGTGGGTCATCCAGTCCAACCCCATTCTGCCAAGAAGCAGGAATATTGCATTCAAATCACCCCTGACAGATGGCCATCCAGCTTCTGTTTAAAAGCCTCCATAGATTGCGCCTCCACCACACTCCGGGGCAGAGAGTTCCACTGCTGAACGGCTCTCATAGTCAGGAAGTTCTTCCTCATGTTGAGATGGAATCTCCTTTCTTGTACTTTGAAGCCATTGTTCATTGCGTCCTAGTCTCCAAGGAAGCAGAAAACAAGCTTGCTCCCTCCTCCTCCCTGTGGCTTCCTCTCACATATTTATACATGGCTATCATGTCTCCTCTCAGCCTTCTCTTCTTCAGGCTAAACATGCCCAGCTCCTTAAGCCGCTCCTCATAGGGCTTGTTCTCCAGACCCTTGATCCTTTGAGTCGCCCTCCTCTGGACACATTCCAGCTTAGAGTCAATATCTCTCTTGAATTGTTGTGCCCAGAATTGGACACAATGTGATTCCAGGTGTGGTCTAACCAAGGTGGAACAGAGCATGGGGAGCATGACTTCCCTAGATCTAGACACTAGGCTCCTCTTGATGCAGGCCAAAATCCCATTGGCTTTTTTTGCCGCTCCACATTTTAGTCCAAACTTTAAAAGGGACCGAAACCTTCCAAATAAGATTGGATACTAAGGGTGCATCTGCACTGCAAAACTGATGCAGTTCGATGCCACTTTTACTGCCATGGCTCAATGCTATGGCATACTGGGAGTTGCAGCCTTCTCTGCCAAAGCTTGCTCACCGAACTATAATTCCCTTGATTTGTATAGCTTTGAGCCACGGCAGTTAAATGGGTATCAAACTGCATTAATTCTGCAATGTAGATGCACCTCAGGACAATCTCAGGGATGCCCTTTGGAAAGTTAAAGAGCACAATGCCAATGCAGTTTTGCAAAACCCTTTTCTATGTTTCTCCCCAAACTCGCTGGAGGAAGCTTATAAATTATGGATGGCGATCAAATGAGAAACATGGGCCCGGGTGGGTGCAATGATTCTGTATTTATTTTGTTTCCATTTATTATAAATGCGCACCTTCCTGCAGCTGGGGAAATCTCCTTTTACCTGGCCGGAATCCATCAAGGGCTTCTAACGGGCCTCCAACGAGTTCTGCCTCATGAAAAACTCCTCCGGGAGGAAAGCAACCACACATAAATAAACCAGGCGAAATGCAGCATCCAGGGAAAGAAAGGCCCTTTGCACTCCCATTGTATACATACGGCTGTCAGTGGTCCGTTGCTACTACCTGGGATTTTGGGGAGTGGGCTGTAATTCTCTCACCTAGAATTATAGGCTCACAGGATCCTAGAGCTGGAAGGGACCCCCAAAGGCCATCCAGTCTAATCCTGTTCTACCAGGCAGGAAGATATAATCAAAGCCTTTCTGACAGATGGCAATCCCCACTGGGACCCCCTTGACTGGCTTGTGCCAAAGTCTTTGCAGTTCAATCTTTAAATCCTCATATTGTGTCAGTTTTTCCAGTTGTTTCCCCTCAATCCTGCTGATGCCTGGGATTGCAACATCGACAATTATTATTATTACTACCTGTACCCGCCATGCGTTACTGTGACCAACCTACCCTCCCTCTATCTCTCCTTCCTTCCTTTCCTCTTTCCTTCCCTCCTTCTTTCCTTCTTTCCTTCCTTCCTTCCTTCCTTGCCTCCTTCCTTCCTTCTTTTCCTCCTTCCTTCCATCCTTCCCTCCCTCCTTCTCTCCCTTCTTCCCTCCCTTCCTTTTTTCCTTTCATTTTCTCCTTCCTTCCTTCTCTTCTTCTCTTTCTCCTTCCCTTTTTCTTTTCTCCCTTCCTTCTTCCTCCTTCCTTCTTCCTTCCTTCCTTCCTCCTTCTCTCCTTCCTTCTTCCTTCCTCCTCCCTCCTCCTCCCTCTCCCTCCCTTCCTTCCTCTTTCCTTCTTTCCTTTCTTTCTCTTCTCCTTCCTCCCTCCCTCCCTCCCTCCCTCCCTCCCTCCCCCTCCCTTCCTTCCTTCCTTCCTTCCTTCCTTCTTTCTTTTCCTCTTTTCTTCCTTACCTTTTTTCTTTCATCTTCTCCTTCCTTCCTTTTGCTGCCTCCAAAAAATCCTGGAAATCTCATGGGTACACAAGCGAAAAAAGTCAGCGTGCTGGAAGAAGCAAAGACCACCAGCACTGAAGCAATGGTCCTCCGCCATAAACTCTGCTGGACTGGCCACGTTGTCCGGATGCCTGACCTCCGTCTCCCAAAGCA
>NW_026848082.1:0-14103 GCF_025583915.1 Anolis sagrei ordinatus
ATGATGATGATGATGATGATGATGATTAATCACCTCTACCTCCAACAGACAAGAGTTCTTCTAGTGATTCCAGCCATGGAAGTCTTCAACAATACATTGCTAAAGGGTTATTGCAGCTATAATTGGGAGATAATGGGAATTATATATATATTATTGTTATATAAGTAATTCAATATAATGTTGTCTCCCTCCAGACAGCAGTGCCTCTGAGCATGTGCAGAGTGCAGATTCCCCTACCAAGTTTAGGGAAGCAATCCATCGTTTTGAGCATGTTTTACAACTTTTAAAAGCGACTCCAAACAACACAGTGTTTCTCTTTTTCTTGCATTGTGTTGACGATGCAAAACCGCCCAAACTTGTGACAAAACACTCCAGCCTGGAGAATAAAACCCAGGCCGCTAGGAAAAGGACTTCAACCAGAAACAAAAATAAACCCTGTCCCTTTAAAAGATGCCCATGGATCAGAGGAGTGGGGCAAAGGCTTCTCCCCTATTGGCTCCTTGCTAGCAGCGTAGCTCCGCCCTCCTTTGTGGGAGCCAATGAGAAGCTGCCTAGCTGGCAGCCTTAAAGGGACCGCCTCTTCAACCCTTACAAAAGGGCAAACTATGCATTTGTCTCATTTGTTTTCCCTTCAGTGGCAGAAAATTTGGATTTTTTCCCCCACTGCTTATGATGGAACTTTATCTCCCATCACTCGGCACCAATGCCCCAATGGAAACTACAACTTCCGTCATGCTTCACCCTTGTGGCATTCTCTCCTGATGTTTCGTACCCCAAGGGTGAAGCATGACGGGAGTTGTAGTTTGCATGGAATGACCATTGTGATATAATAGGTTTTTCTCTAGATGATTGCAATATTTGATTGTGTTTCTCCTCCTTCCTGATTTCAGGAAAGCAAAGGGATTTCACTGGAATCGGAAAAAATCAATCGCTGGAACGTTTCCCCCAAAAGGTAAAAAATAAAACATGATTTTGGAGGATTTATATACAATACGTATGCATATACATACATACATACAAGCACACACACACACACATATATATACATATACACACACACACACATATACACTTATATATGTGTGTATATACACATATATACACATATATATGCGTGTGTGTATGTATGTATATATATATATATACACACACACATATATATCTGAATGACTACAATTCACACACATATATATACATATATATGTGTGTATACACATATATACATATATACACATATATGTGGTGTATGTGTGTGAAATGTAGTCATTCAGATATATGTGTGTGTATATATATATATACACACACATACATACACGCATATATATACACACACACACACACACATATATATATACATATATATGTGTGTATATATGTGTGTGTACATACACACACATACACACACATATCTGAATGACTACAATTCACATCCCTTGTGAGTGGATGATAGAAGTCGCAGTGCATTTTCTTACTCTTTTCCATAAGCAACCTTCAGTTTCTCTTGTGATTTTGGATGCCCAGGTCTCATAATATACAGCCATGTCCCTTATATATACAAATGGTAAAAGAAAGGTAATATTTGCTCGTATTTGTTCAGCTGTGGATGATGGGAATCTGTGGATATGGTGTGGGGGGGGGGGTGATTAGCTCTCCCTGATGGTTTCTTGTCTGGAGTCCCCCTGTCTTTATTTACTGTTATGATTTTAGAGTTTTTAAATACTGGTAGTATTCTCTCCTGACGTTTCGTGTGTGACTTCTTACTGCCTGGGGGAATCCTTTGTTAAGAGATGATTAGCTGTCCCTGATGGTTTCTTGTCTGGAGTTCCACATGCTGGAACATGGCCAGGCAGCCTGGAAAACTTACAGCAACCCAGTGATTCTGGCCTTGAAAGCCTTCGACAATACCATATGGGGAGAAAGACAGGATACAATTGATGATGATGATGATGATGATGATGATAATAGTAGTAATAATAATTTTCCTCTTTTATAGTGTGTCAACTTATGAGGACTTCGGTTTCCGCCGTCTTAAGGTAAGATGGAGGCCAAAACAAAAAGGCAAATAGTCCATTATTCCCTACCTAAGAATAGTAAATATTCCAATTGGCAGGAAGACTGGGAACCACAACAACAACAACTTGGGGACTGCCTGAAGACTTAGTGGAGACTAGAACAGCTTTCTTGTCACTGTCTTATTTATTGTTTTTAAATACTGGTAGTATTCTGGCGTTTCGCATGTGACTCCTTACTACCTGGGGCAATCCTTTGCTGAGAGGTGATTAGCTGTCCCTGATGGTTTCTTGTCTGGAGTTCCCCTGTTATGATTTCAGTGTTTTTAAATACTGGTAGTATTCTCTCCTGGCGTTTCGCATGTGACTCCTTACTGCCTGGGGCAATCCTTTGTTGAGAGGTGATTAGCTGTCCCTGATGGTTTCTTGTCTGGAGTTCCCCTGTTATGAGTTCTCCCATCAAAGGGTAGGACTGAGGGTATTTCTTCTTTCTAAACAGGTCTCGCAGAACCTATTTCGAACGAGACGCCACCGTCGGGGGGCCTCAAATTGGCCGAAGCGGCTTTTGGGGGGATTCGGACGTTTGACCAGTCCACCGGAGATGATGACGACTCCTCCCGTATCGAAGCCTGAGACCCCCATCTCGACCCCTGTCTCGACCCCGGAGGCCAGGCCAGGATGCCGGTGCCCAGAGGAGGCCAAAGCGCAGCAGGGGAAGGCAGGGGAGGTCATTCGGAAGGGGGTCCGCGTGCCGACACCTCGGACGGAGGAGGCCGCCTGGGCCGCCAGCGCCTTGACCTTCCTGCTGGTGGCGCTGACCCTGGCCGTCCTCTACACCCGCCTCCACCGCAAATGCCGCCGCGGGCGCAGCCTCTACTGGACGGTCAGCGGAGAGGAGGACCGCGAGACTGTGGCCGGTGAGTCCAGTTCAAACGCCTTCTTCCATGCAGGGAAAGCACAGTCAAAGCACCCCCAACAGATGGCCAACCAGCCATAACAATTTTTTATTATTATTATTATTATTATTATTATTATTATTATTATTGTTATTGATAATAAATAGTAATAAAGAGTTATTAATAAGGGTTTATATATTTGTGGAATAATGTCCAGGGTGGGAGAAAGAACTCTTGTCTCTTGGAGGCAAGTGCGACAGTTGCCATTGGCCACCTTAATTAGCATTTAATAGCTTTGCAGCTTCAAGGTCTGGCTGCTTACTGACATTATCTTTGGAAAAATATCCAGGGTGGGAGGAAGAACTCATGTCTGTTGGAGGTCGGTGTGAATGTTGCAATTTTAAACCTTGAAACCTTCAAAGCAAGGCTGCTTCCTGCCTGGGGGAATCCTTTGTTGGGAGCTGTTAACTGGTCCTGATTGTTTCCAGTCTGGAATTCCCCCTGTTGTTTGAGCATTCTTCTTTATTTACTGTCCTGATTATATATATCATGACATACATAATTATTATTTATATGATTATTAAATACGTCGATATACGGAGGACCCATATACCGGGTTTTGGTTCAAATTCACGGCCAAAAAAGGAACAAATATAGTGTTACGTAGTGTAATTATCATGGTCAGTAATGTATTATTATAAATAATAATGCATATTATTATATATTAATAATAATAACAGTAATATGCTGAAATGAGACTCAAAGCAGATCACGTTATAAATACAGTAGTCTCACTTATCCGACATGTCAGATAAGTGAAGGTTGGATAAGCAAGACTACTGTAATAGCAATAACGATTCGAAAAGTATGCTATGCAGAACGATGGGAGTTGCAATCCCAGGCCATGTTTTCCATCTCCTTCCTCTGCAGCGGTCATCAAGCGGCGGCTGTTGTCCTCGCAGATTCGGCGCAAGAAGCGTCCGCGGCCGAAGCAACAGGAAATCCCGGTCTCTACGTCCAGCGACAGTTCGGACTAAAACCCGGACCCTGCTTTGAGGGTCTTTGAACCTGGTTCAGCCTACCTAATAAGGGAAACACGTTGCCTTCGGAGGAGCCGGCTCCTCCGCGCTGTAATCCGCTTTTCCTACTATTTTTCCCCCTTGTTTTGCTACTCAATAAAGTATATTTTCCTAGGTAAACAACCCCTGAGCGTGATATCTGCGGGCGCGTACAGTGTGCCTGAGACCATCCTTTGTGAAGCAAAATCAACACATCGCGATCCGACCTTTCCGATGCTCACATCTCCGTTTTATTTACAAGACCAAAAAGGATTCCGGCGCAATGCTCGGACCCCAAGTCCATCGGTCAGTGGTCATTGACCCCAGTTTTCCCTCAGGGTAAACATAACAGGAAAGAGGGGGGAAAGATGGCCGGGCGGGTGGCGGGGGGAAATTGGAAGGTTTTGGGGGGAGTTAAGTCTTGGCAGCACCCTGAATTTTATTTTTTTCCAGTGTTAACACTATTGAGAGACGAGAGATAAATACAGTGCCTTGGTAATATATATGTATAGATCTATACATACATATATATATATAATGCACAGGAGGAGGGAGGTACACATACATACAGTTCCACGCACTATATATGGGGGAGCGAACGATTTGGGAGGGGGCTCCCTATCGCGAGTCCCGAAACTGCCCTAATTGGGGTCAGGTCCAAAGATGGAGCCCCACACAGCGCATTGTGTTATGGGGTATTTACATTATGTATTACTTCGCTTCGGCCCCACGGAGAAGGGATAGTGTCCCCCTGCCCCCCGATGAGCTGTCTGAAGGGTAAGGACACTTCCATTGGGGTCGCAGAGTCCAATGGATCGGTTAGAAGGGGGTCCGGGGAACGGGTTAGTGGGGTATTTACATAGCATGGGGCACCCCAAACCACAGCATATGGGGAGGGCTGCCCCCCAAACGACTCATTAGGGGTAATCCAGCCCTAATTGCAAGGACACTTCCATTGAGGCTCCCACAGAGAAGAAGGGGTGAAGGACACTTCCGATGGGGTCGCAGTGCCCCATAGAAAGAGATGTGGGGTACAGATAGAGAGTTCCCCCCTTGGGAACGTGGGTGGACGATCCCTTTGGGTCATGGATGACATAGAAGGAAATCCCCCTCCTGAGTTATGGGGTGTTTACGTGGCCAAACTATGGCGTAAGGGGTACATTTGGAAAGCTCCCCCCCCCCATACTCCTACTAACCCAACCCTGGGCAAAGGACACTTCCATTGAGATGTGGGGTAGAGGAAGAGAGCCCCCTTTCCTTGGGGTTACGGGGTATTTATTTACATTGCAGACCCATCAAGTATTGTGGCGGAACGGTCCTTGGATGAGCCATCCATCCCAGTGGTGTTGCCCATGGATATATTGGGGTACAGAATTGGAGCCCCTTTGGGTTGGGGGATATTTACACGGTCAACCCACCAAGTGTTGGTGAGGGGGCGGGGAAGCAATCCAGCCCTTTGAGTGAGCCAAGGACGGTCCCTTCGTGAGTCCCTTCGTGGTCGCCACATTCACAACAGGGGTCCCTTCGTAGTCGCCACATTCAAGCCGGGGTACGGGAGGGCACCCCTGCCTTCGGGTTATGGGGTATTTACATGGCCAAACCACGGGACACGTCGGGGACGGGTGTCCCCCATACTCACAAGGTGATCCAGACTCGCCGAGGATAGGTCGCGGGGTCAAGAGGGGCCTGGGGTACAGAACGAGTGTCCGCTCCCCCCGACCGGGCGCTTTCACTGCTTCTTCTCGCGGGTGGTGATGGTGACCAGTTGCTTGGCGGCCTTGGCGATGTCGTAGGCGCACTGGATGACCTGCTGGGTGAGGAGCTGATAGTCCACGGCCGCCCCCGGCTCGGGCGGCACCGTTTTGCGGCACTCGCTCTGCAGGCGGAAGGCGCTGGCGTTGAGCAGCCGCAGGGAGCTGCGGACCGTCTCTAGCGCCGGTTTCTGCGAAGGACGGAGAAGGTTGAGGAGCAGCTCAACGGAGAGCCAACATTTGGGATACGGAGGGGAGTACATATCATATATATATTCATATTATAGATTACTTATGCCATGTTTCTTTCCTACCTTGGGGAAGAGGGAGGCCATTTCCGTGACGGCGGCGTGGATCTTCTCCGAACAGGGAACGAAGCTGCTGGGGGGAGAGGGACAGAGTGAGGTCCAGAAAAGACACCTACGCCGATCAATAATTTACTTATAGACATTATTGTTGTTGCTTAGCATATATTATTATTATTGTTTTATCTATTCTAACTGTTGTGTTCCAGCTTGAACTGTGAGGTGAGGCAGGTAATAAATATGCATATCTGTATGTGTGTGTGTATATATGTATATGTATGTATATTTATATGTATATAACCTGTCCTCTGCCATGTGTTGCGGTTGCCCAGTCTGTCTATATGTGTTTTGTGTCTGTATATGTGTATATATATGTGTGTTTACATATGTGTGTATGTGTGTGTGTGTGTGTGTGTATATACACATACACACACACACACATATATATATACACACACACACTAGCTGTCCCCTGCCATGCGTTGCTGTGGCGCAATCTGTCGATATGTGTTTTGTGTCTGTATGTGTATATATGTGTGTTTGTGTGTGTGTATATATATATATACACACATACATACACACACACACTAGCTGTCCCCTGCCATGCGTTGCTGTGGCGCAATCTGTCTATATGTGTTTTGTGTGTGTATATGTGTATATATGTGTGTTTACATATGTGTGTGTGTGTATATATATACACTACACACACATATATATACACACACACACTAGCTGTCCCCTACTATGCGTTGCTGTGGCCCAGTCTGTCTATATGTGTTTTGTGTGTGTATATGTGTATATATGTGTGTTTGTGTGTGTGTGTGTGTGTATATATACACACACACACACACACATATATATATATATGCACACACACACACTAGCTGTCCCCTACTATGCGTTGCTGTGGCCCAGTCTGTCTATATGTGTTTTGTGTGTGTATATGTGTATATATGTGTGTTTGTGTGTGTGTGTGTATAACACACACACACATACATACACACACACTAGCTGTCCCCTGCCAAGTGTTGCTGTGGCCCAGTCTGTCTATATGTGTTTTGTGTGTGTGTGTGTATTTGTGTATATGTGTGTTTGCATCTGTGTGTGTGTGTATATATATATAGTTTTGCGCATGCGTTGTAATGTATTTTTTTTTGGTTTTTTGCTTTTTAAGTCCCTTCTGCTGTGTTTTTATGAGTGATGGTCACTCGTTGGCCTGAGAGGTGTCTTGTGTCCAAATTTGGTGTCAATTCGTCCAGTGGTTTTTGAGTTATGTTAATCCCACAAACGAACATTACACTTTTATTTATATAGAAGATAACTCACGCACACACACACATACATGCCTCGTAGAGGCAGGTAATAAATAAATTTTATATTATTGTTGTTATATTTTTTGTTATTGTCATATTTGTGTGTGTGTGTGTAGCCATTAATGTGCAATCCACTAAAAATTTACTCTCTCTCTCTCTCTCTCTCTCTATATATATATATATATATATATATATACCTATACACACACACACACACTATGAGCCATTGCAGGTAATAAATAAAATAGTTATTATTCTTATTTCTATTCTTATTTATCAATAATTGCCACAAAGGGGTGTGTGTGTGTGTGTGGTGTCCTGGGGGTGCTCCTGTGGCCCCCCCTCACTCCCCGTGCCCCCCCGACTCGGCCAAAGGGCTTCCTGACCTGTCGTGCTTGAACTCCTGGGCGGCGCGGAGGAGTTCCTGGATGTTCTTGGTCACTTGCTCCGTCTTGAGGATGACGTCCTCCGTGCTGGGCAGGCCCGGGTCCAGGTCTCCTTCCAGGGCGTCCGGCTCCGGGTGCAAATCCTCGTCTTTGGCCAGGTCCAGGAAGCGCTTCCCCTCCAGGCTGGGAGCCGGGAGGAAGGAAAGCAGTCAAAAGGGGGTGGGGCCATACTAAAAGGGGTGTGGGCACAGTTGAAAGGGTGGAGTCACAGTCGAAAGGGGTGGGCCACAGTCATGTGGGGCAGGGCCATCGTCAAAAGGGAAGGATCACAGTCAAAAGGGGTGGGTAGACTCAAAAGGGGCGGATCCACTGTACAGGGGGCAGGCACACAGTCGAAGGGGTGGGGCCATAGTCAAAAGGGGCGGTGTAGCAAAATTGCTACTCTATGTTAAATTTTTGGTGTATAGCTCTATGTTTACATATGGCAGATAGGGAAGAATAGGCACAGACAGGGTAGCAACAGCAGAGACAGGATTCATTTGCATATGGAAGCCGATTGGTCATATGCAGATTAGCGTAGGCCCAGGATTTGAAAAGGCTGCTAGTCCAAAATGACAGTTGGAGAGAGAGAGAGCTGAACATTTCAAAGGGGCGGAGCCAAAGTTTAAAAATAGGCAGTTAGAGAGACAAAAGAGTTAGTTAGGAATTGCTGTTTGTGAAGTGAGTTAGGGATTCCTGTTTGTGAGAGACAGTTAGGAAAGAGTTAGGAACTCCTGTTAGGAATAAGCAGTTATGAAGACGTGTTAAAGACTTCTGATATATAGAAGCAGTTAGTTAAATAGAGCTCAAGTTTTAGAAACATAAAGAAAGCCAGTGGTGCTTTAGTCAGAATATAATTTCCGTCAAGAGTGTGTAAAGCAAGTAACATGTTTGTGAATGTGAAACATTGAAAGTCTATTTCAGAAAAGTAAACCAAGCATATTATACTGACTGTAAGCCTCAAGACTGCAACAAAACACAAATGTAACCACAAGCGTTGGAGCCAGAAGTTATAAATAAACTGTGTTACTTCGTTATACAGAAGTGTGTCTCAGTGTCTGTACAAAGGTTAAACAGCACACAGAAAGTCCCAGCCAAGATAAAAGAAGAAACTGAATCATTATAAGAGTAAAGAGAGCTATAGTCAATAGGGACAGGGCCATACTTAAAAGAGGGCAGGGCCATCGTAAAAAAGGTGGAGCCCCAGTAAAAGGGGCGGGAGCACAGCCCAAAAGGGTGTGTGGCTACCATCAAAGAGGTGGGGTCACAGTCAAAAGGGGCGGGGCCATAGTCAACCTCCACAAGGATACCTCAAGGGCAGGTCCCCTCCTTGCGTGTTGTCGTAGTCGCTGTCCGTTCCGCTCCCGTGCCGATCCAGTTTTCCAGTCTGGAACGAAGAAGAGGAGAAAGGGGGAGGAGTCACAGGGTGAATGTTTAGCCCCTCCCCTGGAATACACCCCTCCCCCCCGAAAAAAACCTCACCATGTGCCGCCCTCCATCTGTGGGGCAGGAGACCAGCGGGGAAGACGGTGGGAAGGGCATCGAGGAGATGGAGCCGCCCTTCCGGATCTGAGCGGGGAGGTAAGAGGGGGAGTCAGACCCACAAGAGACCTGGGGTCGGGGGGAGGGGGGGGGCGCTACGAGGATTTGCCCTCCCCTTGAAAACATGGCGGAGATTATGACAACGACTCACCCGGTAAATGGAGGCCTGCGTGTGAACCGAGTACAGAGCATCGTCGTCCATCTCCTAAACGGCACAGAAATGAAGAATAAGCAGGTAGTACATTAGTAATAGTATTATTATTACTATTATTATTATTAAGAAGCAGGGAGAGGCAGGTAATAAATTAAGTATAATTATTATTACTGCTAGGGTTGTTGTTGAGCCTCAAGGAGAGGCAAGTAATAAATTTATTAATATTATCATTACTACTACTATTGTTGAGCCACAGGGAGAGGCAGGTAATAAATTCATTATTATTATTATTAATATTAATATTTTATTATTATTATTATTAATAATAATAATAATAATAATAATAATAATAATATATTATTATTATTATTATTATTATTATTATTATTATTCAGTTGCAGGGAAGGGCAGGTAATAAATGCATTATTGTTGTTGAGTTGCAGGGACAGGCAGGTTGTTGTTGTTATTATTATTATTGCAGTTGAGGTGCAAGAAGAGTGGGTAATAAATTCATTATGATTCTTATCATTATGGTGATTATTATTATTGAGCCACAGGGAAAGGTGGGTAGTTCATTACTATTATTGTTGTTGTTGTTGTTGAGCCACAGGGAGAGACAGGTAATAAATCTATTATTATTATTATTATTGCTACTAGTATTGAGTCATAGGGACAGGCAGGTAATAAATCCATTATTGTTATTACTACTATTGTAGTTCAGGCACAGAGAGAGGTGGTTAATCATTACTATTATTATCATTATTATCATTATTATTATTATTATTATTATTATGTCACAGGGAGAGATGGGCAATTCATTAAATTCATTACTCTTATTGTTGTGTTGTTGAGCCACAGAGAGAGGTGAGTAATTCATATTGTTATTGTTGAGCCACAGGGAGAGATAGGTAATCAATCTATTATTATTATTATTATTATTATTATTATTATTATTATTATTGAGTCATAGGGACAAGCAGGTAATAAATCCATTATTGTTATTACTACTACTATTGTAGTTGAGGCACAGAGAGAGGTGGTTAATCAATTCATTATTATTATTATTATTATCATTATTATTATTATTATGTCACAGGGAGAGATGGGCAATTCATTACTATTATTATTGTTGTTGTTGAGCCACAGGGAGAGGCAGGAAATAAATCCATTATTGTTATTATTATTATCATTATTATCATTATTACTATTATTATTATTTATTATGTCACAAGTAGAGGTGGGCAATTCATTACTATTATTATTGTTGCTGCTGAGACGCAGGGAGAGGCAGGAAATAAATCCATTATTATTATTATTATTACTATTATTATCATTATTATTATTGTTATTACTACTATTATAGTTGAGGCGCAGAAAGAGGTGGGCAATCATTACTATTATCACCATCATCATCGTTATTATTATTATTATTACTATGTGACAGGGAGAGATGGGCAATTCATTATTATTGTTGTTGTTGAGCTGCAGGGAGAGGCAGGAAATAAATCCATTATTATTATTATTATTATTATTATTATTACTATTGAGTCATAGGGACAGGCAGGTTATAAATCCATTATTGTTATTACTACTATTGTAGTTGAGGCACAGAGAGAGGTGGGCAATCATTACTATTATCATTATCATCATCATCATCATTATTATTATTATGTGACAGGGAGAGATGGGCAATTCATTACTATTATTGTTTTTGTTGTTGAGCCACAGGGAAAGGCATGAAAAAAACCATTATTATTATAATTATAATTATTATTATTATTACTACTATTGAGTCATAGGGACAGGCAGGTAATAAATCCATTATTGTTATTACTACTATTGTAGTTGAGGCGCAGAGAGAGGTGGGTAATCATTACTATTATTATTATTATTATTATTATTATTATTATCATTATTATTATTATTATGTCACAGGGAGAGATGGGCAATTCATTACTATTATTGTTGTTGAGCTGCAGGGAGAGGCAGGAAATAAATCCATTATTGTTATTACTACTATTGTAGTTGAGGTGCAGAAAGGGGTGGGCAATCATTACTATTATCATTATCATTATCATTATTATTATTGTGTCACAGGGAGAGATGGGCAATTCATTACTATTATTATTGTTGTTGAGCTTCAGCGAGAGACAGGAAATAAATCTATTATTATTACTACTACTACTACTACTACTACTACTATGTCAAAGGGAGAGTTGGGCAATTATTATTATTATTATTATTATTGCTACTATTGAGTCATAGGGACAGGCAGGTAATATATCCATTATTGTTATTACTAGTATTGTAGTTGAGGCGCAGAGAGAGGTGGGTAATCATTACTATTATTATCATTATTATTATTATGTGACAGGGAGAGATGGGCAATTCATTACTATTATTATTGTTGATGAGCTGCAGGGAGAGGCAGGAAATAAATCTATTATTGTTATTACTACTATTGTAGTTGAGGCGCAGAAAGGGGTGGGCAATCATTACTATTATTATCATTATCATTATCATTATCATTATTATTTCTTATGGAGCCGTAGGGAGAGGCGGGTAATCAATTCATGATGAGTGTGATAACTTGTCGTTCTCTAAAGCGACATTCCATGCCAGGCGGACCCTCCCCTGCGCTTGTGGACGATGGGAGTTGTAGTGCGGCCGTCCTCCCCATTGGCCCCCCACTCGGCCACTCACCCCCGGGTGGAAGGGCTGCAGGCGCCCCACCAGCTCCTCCATGGGTTGCTGCCCGAACGGCTTGAGGGCCCCGCCGGTGCCCGGCTCGTACATGGAGAAGGCGTGTCGGTCTCGGCGGTGGGGGGCCCCGAGGGGAGGGGCCACGCCGTGCCCGTGTTCCGGCCGCTCCGCCGCCACGGGGGCCACCGAGGCCGAGGCCGGGTGGACGTTCCCCGCCTGTTGCCGGATCTGCAGGTTCTCCGACTGCAGCTTGTGGATCTCCCTCTGGAGCCGCCGGAGCTCGTCGCTAAGGCTGTTGTTGACCTTCATGAGCTGCTGGACTTTGGCCTCGGAAGTGGAGAGGGCCTTCTTGACCTCCAGGAACTCCTGCAGCGAGATGGGGCCCTCCGACAGGTCCGAGGAGTCCATGCTCTGGGTTGGGGGGGGGGAACACACAAAAGGCACGTCCGCACTGCTGAGTTAACCCACTTCAACCACCATGTTAACCCACTTTAACCACCTGGGAGTTGTGTGGGCTTTGGCCTTCTCTGCCAAAGAAGGTTGGTGCTAAGCTACAATTCCCATGGTTCTGAGAATCGCCCCAGAAGGAGAGAAAGAGGAGGAAAGAAAGGAGAGGAAAAAGAAGGTGAAGAGAAGAAAGGAAGAGTAGTAAGGGGAAGGAAGAGAAGGATGAGAAACAGAAGGGAAAGGAGAGGAAGAAGGGGAAGGAGATGGAGGAAGGAGGAGAAAGGGGAAGACGAAAAGGAAGTGGAAGAATGAGAGGAAGAAGAGAAAGGGAAGAAGGAGAAGAGAAGGATGAGAAACAGAAGACGAAGGAGAAGAGAAAGGAGAAGATGAAGAAGGGGAAGGAGATGGAGGAAAGAGGTGAAGGAAGTGGAAGGAGAGGAAGTGGAAGGAGAGAACGAAGGAGGAAGAAGGGAAAGGGAAGAAGGAGAAGAGAAGGATGAGAAACAGATGAAGAAGGAGAAGGGAAAGGAGAGGAAGATGGAGAAGGGGAAGGAGATGGAGGAAAGAGATGGAGGAAGTGGAAGGAGAGGAAGTGGAAGGAGAGGAAGTGGGAGAGAATGAAGGGGGAATAAGAGAAAAAGAAGGAGAAGAAGAAGAAGAAAGAAGGAGAAGAAGAGGCAGAAGAAGAAGAAGAAGAAGAAGAAGAGAAGAGAAGAAGGAGAGGAAGAAGAAGAAGAAGAAGGGGAACGAGGAGGAAGAGGAAGGTGAAAACGAAGTGGAAGGAGGAGAAGAAGAGAAAGAAGAAAAAGAAAGGAGAGAAGGAGAAGGAAGTAAAGGAGAAAAGGAGAGAAAGAGATGAAAAGTGGAAGGAGAAATATGAATTGAGAAAGGAAGAATAAGAGAAAAGGATGAAGGAGAAGAACATGGAGGAAGAAAGAGAAAAGAAGGATGAGAAACAGAAGAGGAAGGAGAACAGGAAGGAGAGGAGGATGAAGAAGGGAAAGGAGATGGAGGAAGGAGGCGAAGGAGGAAGATGAAAAGGAAGTGGAAGGAGAGAAAGGGAAGAAGGAGATGAGCACGAAGAAAGAGAAAAGAAGAAAAGAATGGGAAATAGAAGAGGGAGGAGGAAAAGAAATGAAGGAGAGAAGAAAGAAAAGAGAGGAAGGAAAGGAAGAGGGGAGAAGGTAACGGAGGGGAAGTGGCTTTTGAACCCAAACCATGCGGGACGCCATCCGCCCCCCCCCCAAAACTCAGGGCCCGCCCCCCCTTCTCACTCGTGCGCGGTTGTTGCGCCCGGCGGCGTTGCTGGCGTTGCGCAGGGGCTCCTGGTCGGCGTCTTCGTCGGAAGCCACGCTGTCGTAGTCGTGCTGGTCGTCCAGGTCACTGGGGCCGCCGTGGAGGGAGGAAGAAGAGTCCAAGGGCTCTGAAGGGGAAGAAGGGAAGGAAGGAGAGAGGAAGGAGAGATGGAGGGAAGGAAGGAGGGAAAGCAGGGAAGGAAGG
>NW_026848082.1:15174-33997 GCF_025583915.1 Anolis sagrei ordinatus
AGGAAGGAAGGAAGGAAGGAAGGAAGGAAGGAAGGAAGGAAGGAAGGAAGGAAGGAAGGAAGGAGGGTGTCCCCCGCTGACCTGTGGGGCTGGTGAGTCCCTTCCCTTGCTGCCGGCGCTTGGCCTCGCTCAGGATGTCGATGATGAGGGTGGCAAACTCCCGGGCGTTGAAGCGGGCCAGTTTCTGGCGGCCCTGCAAGAGAGGACAGCAAAAACAACAGAGCCTCTGAGCCCGTGCAGAGTTCAGGGCAGGGTCCAAGCCAAGTCTGGACTGCCACTCCCATGATCCCTCACCTGGTTGCGTGTCGCAGAATATTCTGGATTGACGGGGAGGAAGGGGACGGCGCTGCGTTCGGTCACCAAAGTGCTGTGGTTCTGCGTTGTGAGCCAGACTTTGGGAGAGAACGTGCCCGAGTATTATTATTATGATTGCGTTACAATATTGGACTAGATTGTTGTTGTTGTTATTTCCTCACCGGCATCGTTCTCCCGGCGGTCCACTTCGTCGTAGACGTCCATGGCGAGTTCCTCGAAGAGGCGGTTGCTGAGCTGGAAGAGAAACGAGCGAGAAACAGCCGTGAAATCCTTTCCGTCTCGAATTCGGACCCAAAGCCTTCAAGTCGTCCCGAGTTCGAATCTAAAGCGACTCACCGCCTGCAGCTTCTTCTTGGCCGCTTTGGCCAATTCGGAGAGGTCCAAGCTGGAAAAGGAAAAGGGAGATGACCGGTTAGGCGGATCTGCAGATGGACGAACGGAGAAAATGAAAACGAAGGAGAGAAAACGAAGGAAGGAAGAGAGTATCGTTCCCTTGGTGTTCGTTCCATTGGGATTAATGGTCCCATTGCACCAAAGATCGTACGTCAACAAGGATTGATCTTTGCATGAGAGATATCATGAAAAGATATTGCAACCACCCCTGAAATGGATAATAGGAATCCAGAATACTATGGCTGGGGCCCTTCAGAATCAATAACAATAATAATAATAATAATAATAATAATAATAATAATAATAAAAAGAGGAAAGTCAATATGTAACAATAATGATAAAATAATAATAAATATTTAATAATAATAATAATAATAAGTATTACTCTAAAAACTTAATAATAATAATAGTAATAATAATATAAGAGGAAAGTCATTATTTAACAATAATCATAAAATAATAATAAATATTTAATAATAAAATAATAAAAATAAATATTTAAAAATAAGGAAAGTAGATATGTAATAATAATACTAATAATAATAATAAATATTTGAAAATAAGGAAGTAGATATGTAATAATAATACTAATAATAATAATAAATATTTAAAAATAAGGAAGTAGATATGTAATAATAATACTAATAATAATAATAAATATTTGAAAATAAGGAAGTAGATATGTAATAATAATACTAATAATAATAATAAATATTTAAAAATAAGGAAGTAGATATGTAATAATAATACTAATAATAATAATAAATATTTGAAAATAAGGAAGTAGATATGTAATAATAATACTAATAATAATAATAAATATTTGAAAATAAGGAAGTAGATATGTAATAATAATACTAATAATAATAATAAATATTTGAAAATAAGGAAGTAGATATGTAATAATACTAATAATAATAAATATTTAAAAATAAGGAAGTAGATATGTAATAATAATACTAATAATAATAATAAATATTTGAAAATAAGGAAGTAGATATGTAATAATAATACTAATAATAATAATAAATATTTAAAAATAAGGAAGTAGATATGTAATAATAATACTAATAATAATAATAAATATTTAAAAATAAGGAAGTAGATATGTAATAATAATACTAATAATAAAAATAAATATTTGAAAATAAGGAAGTAGATATGTAATAATAATACTAATAATAATAATAAATATTTAAAAATAAGGAAGTAGATATGTAATAATAATACTAATAATAATAATAAATATTTGAAAATAAGGAAGTAGATATGTAATAATAATACTAATAATAATAATAAATATTTGAAAATAAGGAAGTAGATATGTAATAATAATACTAATAATAATAATAAATATTTGAAAATAAGGAAGTAGATATGTAATAATAATACTAATAATAATAATAAATATTTAAAAATAAGGAAGTAGATATGTAATAATAATACTAATAATAATAATAAATATTTGAAAATAAGGAAGTAGATATGTAATAATAATACTAATAATAAAAATAAATATTTAAAAATAAGGAAGTAGATATGTAATAATAATACTAATAATAATAATAAATATTTGAAAATAAGGAAGTAGATATGTAATAATAATACTAATAATAAAAATAAATATTTAAAAATAAGGAAGTAGATATGTAATAATAATACTAATAATAATAATAAATATTTGAAAATAAGGAAGTAGATATGTAATAATAATACTAATAATAATAATAAATATTTAAAAATAAGGAAGTAGATATGTAATAATAATACTAATAATAATAATAAATATTTGAAAATAAGGAAGTAGATATGTAATAATACTAATAATAATAATAAATATTTGAAAATAAGGAAGTAGATATGTAATAATAATACTAATAATAATAATAAATATTTAAAAATAAGGAAGTAGATATGTAATAATAATACTAATAATAATAATAAATATTTGAAAATAAGGAAGTAGATATGTAATAATAATACTAATAATAATAATAAATATTTAAAAATAAGGAAGTAGATATGTAATAATAATACTAATAATAATAATAAATATTTGAAAATAAGGAAGTAGATATGTAATAATAATACTAATAATAATAATAAATATTTAAAAATAAGGAAGTAGATATGTAATAATAATACTAATAATAATAATAAATATTTGAAAATAAGGAAGTAGATATGTAATAATAATACTAATAATAATAATAAATATTTGAAAATAAGGAAGTAGATATGTAATAATAATACTAATAATAAAAATAAATATTTGAAAATAAGGAAGTAGATATGTAATAATAATACTAATAATAATAATAAATATTTGAAAATAAGGAAGTAGATATGTAATAATAATACTAATAATAATAATAAATATTTAAAAATAAGGAAGTAGATATGTAATAATAATACTAATAATAATAATAAATATTTGAAAATAAGGAAGTAGATATTTAATAATAAAATAATAAAAATAATATTTAAATATAAGTGAGTAAATATTTAAAAATAGGTAAGTCAATATTTATTAATAATAATAATAATAATATAATAAATGTTTGAAAATAAGTAAGTAAATATTTAAAAGTAAGTTAATCAATATTTAATAATAGAATAATAAAAATAATATTTAAATAAAAGTGAGTAAATATTTAAAAATAGGTAATATTTTATATTTTTATATTTAATATTTAATAATAATATAATAATAATAAATGTTTGAAAATAAGTAAGTAAATATTTAAAAGTAAGTTAATCAATATTTAATAATAAAATATTAAAAATAATATTTAAATATAAGTGAGTAAATATTTTAAAAAAGGTGTCAATATTTAATAATAATACATGTTTGAAAATAAGTAAGTAAATATTTAAAAATAAGCCAATATTTAATAAAATAATGAAATAATATTTAAATATAAGTGAGTAAATATTTTAAAAATAGGTAAGTCAATATTTAATAATAATAATATAATAATAAATATTTTAAAATAAGTTAATCAATATTTAATAATAAAATAATAAAAATAATATTTAAATATAAGTGAGTGACTATTTAAAAATAGGTAAGTCAATATTTAATAATAATAAATGTTTGAAAATAAGTAAATATTTTAAAATAAGTCAATATTTAATAAAGTAATAAAATAATATTTAAATATAAGTGAGTAAATATTTTAAAAATAGGTAAGTCAATATTTAATAATAATAAATGTTTGAAAATAGGTAAGTAAATATTTAAAAATGAGTAAGTCAATATTTAATAATAAAATAATAAAAATAATATTTAAATATAAGTGAGTAAATACTTGAAAATAGGTAAGTAAATATTTAATGATAAAATAATAATAAATGTTTGAATATAAGGAAGTAAATACTTAAAGATAAATAAGTAAATATTTAATAATAAAATAATATTTAAATATAAGTGAGTAAATATTTAAAAATAGGTAATTAAATCTATTATTAATAATAAAATAATAAACATTTGAAAATAAGTAAGCAAATATTTCAAAATAAGTAAGCCAATATTCAATAATAAAATAATAAAAATAATAATTTAAAATAATAAATATTAAAAACTGGTAAATATTTAATAATAATTAATATTTAGGAAATAATAATATATATTTAAAAGCTAGATAAATAATAATAATAATAATAATAATAATAATAATAATATAATATAAGTAAATAAAATACAATAATTATCCACTTTATTTGGGCCCAACCAGGTCTTCCTCTCAAAAATATAAATTATATATATTATGACAAAATCCTGCTGAAACGGCGGCATGCAAACCCGACCTGAATTATCATAATACCTTTGCGACACGCACTTTGGGCGCACTCTGAGCTCCGGAAAAAATGCAGCAAAGGAGAGAAAAAGGACAAAAGGAGGAGGTTGAAAAGCCTGAAAAGGTCAGTTTGGATGGCCTCAAGGGACCCCCAGCGACTCATTGCTCCCATCCTATATTGTCTCTTATATTTCCATGTGTTTTCGACCTTCTAAAGAACTCAGACTACGGTAAGAGGTGGAAATATTCGTTATTTACATTTATTTTGGTTTTCTCCCACCTGAGCTCTTCCATGCAAGTTGCATATTGGCCACTGGGTGGCAGCACTGACTTCCTGCCCAATGCATATTCAATAGATATTTTGGGGTCTCCTCACCTGTCGGCCATCTGCGGGATGATGTAATGCCCGTTCTTGTGGTCTGCGCCAAAGAAAAGACAGGAGAAAAGATATATATATATATACACACATACACAGGTCATATGGGGACAATTTCATCCTAGATTGCATGTGTTTCCTCCACCACAGACATCCCAGTGTTCCCGACTCTCTCCATTGGTGTGGAACTTGAATGACCCACTCCCTCTCCCTCAACCCTTTCCTATTCTTTTCTACAGGCTTTAATACGGGGACAATTTCATCCTAGATGTTATGTGTTTCCTCCACCACAGACATCCCAGTGTTCCTGACTCTCTCCATTGGTGTGGAACTTGAATGACCCACTCCCTCTCCCTCAACCCTTTCCTATTCTTTTCTACAGGCTTTAATACGGGGACAATTTCATCCTAGATGTTATGTGTTTCCTCCACCACAGACATCCCAGTGTTCCTGACTCTCTCCATTGGTGTGGAACTTGAATGACCCACTGCCTCTCCCTCAACCCTTTCCTATTCTTTTCTACAAGCTTTAATACAGGGACAATTTCATCCTAGATGTTATGTGTTTCCTCCACCACAGGCATCCCAGTGTTCCTGACTCTCTCCATTGGTGTGGAACTTGAATGACCCCGCCCACTGCCTCTCCCTTCACCCTTTCCTATTCTTTTCTACAGGCTTTAATACGGGGACAATTTCATCCTAGATGTTATGTGTTTCCTCCACCACAGACATCCCAGTGTTCCTGACTCTCTCCATTGGTGTGGAACTTGAATGACCCCGCCCACTGCCTCTCCCTCAACCCTTTCCTATTCTTTTCTATGGCGCACAGCAAAAAGAGAAACTGATCAGCAACTGAACATACAAGAGAGGTTTGGAGAGAATTCACCTTGATTTATTGTTGGTCCTGGGATGTATAGTTCACCTGCAATCGAAGAGCACTCTGAACTCCACCAACGATGGATCTGGAACTAACTTGGGCACACAGAGCCCCCATGACCAACAAAAAATACTGGATGTATTTGGAGATTTGGGGGAGTTGTAGCTCACCTCCATCCAGAGCACACCAAACAATGATGGATCTGGACCAAACTTGGCATACATAACCAATATGCCCAAATTTGAATACTGGTGGGTTTGGAGGGAAATTGGCCTGGACATGTTGGAGTGGTAGTTACTGGGTCAACCAGGGTGATAAAATAATAATAATAGTAATAGTAGTAATAATAATAATAATAATAATCCAATCCTCTGCTGACCTGGCTTCCGTCCACACAGGTAGAAGGCCAACCTATCGGTCAGTTCATATTGGCACTCTACTAGCCGCTCGGCCAGTTCGTGTTGGTTGGCTTGCCTGTTTGGAGAAGGAGGTTGACAATAATAACAATAGTAATAATAGTCATTGTGCAATAATAATAATAGTAATAATAGTAATAATAATAAATAGTAGTTGCAGAAAAAAATAATAATAATAGTACAAGAATAATGACCAGTAGCATTAATATTTAAATAGTAGTAGTAGTAAAATAAGATTAATGGTAATAAATTAATAACAGTAGTAATAACACTTGTAAAGTAATTTTGGTATTAGTAAATAATAATAAAAATAGTAATAATTATAAATAGTAGTTGTAGTAAAATATTAAAGAGTACAAGAATAATGACCAGTAGCATTAATAGTTAATTAGTAGTAGTAGTAGTAGTAGTAGTGAAATAAGAAAAATAATAGTAATAAACGAGTAACAGTAGTAATAACAGTTGTAAAATAATAATATTAGTATTAGTAAATAATAATAAAAATAGCAATAATAATGAATAGTTGCAGTAAAATAATAATAATAGTACTAGAATAATGACCAGTAGCATTATTGGTAGTAGTAGTAAAATAGTAAAATAGTAGTAGTAGTAGTAGTAGTAAAATAAGAATAATAATAGTAATAAACGAGTAACAGTAGTAATAACAGTTGGGAAATAATACCATTAGTATTAGTTAATAATAATAATAATAATAATAATAATAATAATAGTAGTTGCAGCAAAATAATAATAATAGTACAAGAATAATGACCAGTAGCATTAATAGTTAATTAGTAGTAGCAGTAAAATAAGAATAATAATAGTAATAAATTAATAACAGTAGTAATAATAGTTTGAAAATATTATTAGTATAATAATAAATACTGCTAGTAGTACAATAATAGTAATAAGATAGCAGTAAGATAATAACAGCAATACTATTAAAATGGTAATAATACTAGTAAAATAATTACAGTGGTAAAGTAGTAGTAGTAAATAGTAATAGCAGTCGTAAAGTAGTAGTAAAAGAGTAGTACTAGTAATAGCAATAAAATAATAATAATAATAATAATAATAATAATAATAATGGAAAGAAGGGGGTTAGATTTTGGCCCTTCCCACTTGGCTCAGGTCAAATCAAACTGCAGAAGCAAGTTGGACAGGATTCGAACTCGGTTTCCAAAACTCAGACCTAATCCCTGCATCACACGACAGTGCAGGATGCGGGCCCTCACCTGGCATAGTCAATGGGGGTCCGTCCATTGACGTCGGGGGCCCCAGGGTCGGCCCCGTAGACCACCAGCAGCTCGGCTTGGAGGATCTGACCCGCTTTGGCTGCGACGTGCAACGGAGTGGTCCCTTTCTCCTGTACACGTGAAAGGAAATGGGTTCCTCTGTGATGCTGACTCACACAAACCCTGCTGCCCGGGGCCACCGTGCAGCCCTGAAAATTGGGGTTTCCTACCGGGTGGAAGAAGTTGGCCTGGGCCCCGAGAGAGAGAAGGCGCAAACAGGTCTCCAGGTTTCCGGTCCGGACGCTGGAATGCAGTTGCTAAAGAGAAAAATCAGAAAGCATGAGACTCTAGGATTCTACCATTATTATTATTACTATCATCATCATCATCTGTTAGGAGGGTTCTGATTGTGTTGTCCTGCTTGGCAAAATGGGGCTGGAGTGGATGGCCTTTTGGGGTCCTTTCCAACTCTAAGATTCTATGAATAATAAACTGAGTAATACTACCCGTAGTAAAATACTACTAGTAGTAAAATAATAGCAGTGTTAGAAATAAAATAGTAGTAGTAAAGTAATGATAATAGATAGTAAAATAATAGTAATAGTAGTAAAATAATAACAGCAACAACGGGCTGGAGAGTCATCTGTCAGGTGGGTTTGGATTGTGTCGTCCTGCCTGGCAAAATGGGGTTGGGGTGGATGTTCTTTTAAAAATTCTATGATTCTATGAATAATAAGCCAAGTAATAGTAGTAGTAAAATAGTAGTAAAATGTGACTAGGAGTAAAATAGTAGTATTGGTAATGTAACTGTAGAAGTAAAGTAATAATGATAGGCAGTCAAATAATAGCAGTAATTGTAGTAAAATACTATTAGCAAAATAGTATTGGTAATAAAATTGTAGCAGTAAAATACTAGTAATAGTAATGTAATAGTAGAAGTGAAGTAATAATGATAGGCAATAAAATAATAGTATCAGTATAGTAAAATACTACTAGTAGTAAAATAGTAGTATTGGTAATAAAATTGTAGCAGTAAAATACTAGTAATAGTAATATAATAGTAGAAGTAAAGTAATAATGATAGGCAATAAAATAATAGCAGTAGTTATACTAAATACTACTACTAGTAAAATAGTATTTGTAATAAAATAGTAGCAGTTAAATATTAGTTTTAGTAATATAATAGAAGTAAAGTAATAATGATTGGCAATAAAATAATAGTAGTAGTTGTTATAGTAAAATACTACTAGTAGTAAAATAGTATTAGTAATAAATAGTAGTAGTAAAATAATAGTATTAGTAATACAATAGTAGTAGAAGAAAAGTAATAGATAGGCAATAAAATAATAACAGTAGCAGTAGTTATAGTAAAATACTACTACTAGTAGTAAAATACTAGTATTAGTAATAAAATAGTAGTAGTAAAATAGTATTAGTAATATAATTAGTAATATAACTCCTGGTCAGTCGCAAGGCCGAACAGGGCATAGGGTTACAGCCTGTGTTGGATGGGGCCGCACTCCCCCTGAAGACGCAGGTTCGCAGCTTGGGTGTGACCCTGGACTCATCGCTGAGCCTGGAACCCCAGGTTTCGGCGGTGACCAGGGGAGCATTTGCACAGTTAAAGCTTGTGCGCCAGCTGCGCCCGTACCTTGGGAAGTCTGACTTGGCCACGGTAGTCCACGCTCTGGTTACATCCCGTTTAAACTACTGCAACGCTCTCTACGTGGGGTTGCCTTTGAAGACAGCTCGGAAGCTCCAACTAGTCCAACGCTCGGCAGCCATGATTTTAACAGGAGCGGAGCGCAGGGAGCATACAACCCCCCTGTTGCGCCAACTCCACTGGCTACCGATCTGCTACCGGGCTCAATTCAAAGTGCTGGCGTTGGCCTTTAAAGCCCTAAACGGTTCCGGCCCAAGCTACCTATCTGACCGCATCTCTGCCTATGAACCCACCAGGACTTTGAGATCTTCCGGGGAGGCCCTGCTCTCGATCCCGCCTGCTTCTCAAGCTCGGCTGGCGGGGACGAGAGATAGGGCCTTCTCGGTGGTGGCTCCTCGGCTGTGGAACGCCCTTCCTACGGACATTAGACTAGCACCATCTTTAATGGTATTCCGCAAAAAGGTGAAGACCTGGATGTTTGTGCAGGCGTTTGAGTAATTTAGTGCAATCTGGTAATGGAACATAGGAATGGAACAATGGACGACGAACCTGGACTACGCTTGGATGATGAGAAGATTGGGTACGGTTGTTTTTTGTAATAATTGTGCATTGTAATTGCTTATTGGTAATTTATGGATAATGTGTTAAGTCAATTGTTATATGTTGTATGGAACCACTGCTGTTTCTACTGTTTTTACTGTTTGTGAACCGCTGTGAGTCGCCTTCGGGCTTGAGATACAGCCGTATAGAAGCAAAGTAAATAAATAAATAAATAATAGTAGTGGAAGAAAAGTAATAATGATAGGTAGTGAAATAATAGTAGCAGAAGTTGTAGTAAAATACTACTAGTAGTAAAATAAAAATGACAACATTAACAACAACGGGAAGGGAGTTAGATTTCGTCCCTTCCCAGTCAGGTCAGGTAAAAGCAAACTTTAGCACTGACTTGGACCTGAATCCCCCAATTCTATAACAATAATAACAACAACAACAACAACAATAGTTTGACCCCAAGCTCCTTACCTTGCTGAGGTCCTTGGCAGTCACTCCGTCGTCGTCACGGCACGGGAGTTTGTGCACAAAGGCCAGCATCTGGTACTTGGCGCGGATGAATTCGGACTTGGTGGGGCTGCGGAAACACCAAAATGGGTCAGAAACCTCTGCATAAAGGGGGGGGGGACCCCGAAGCCAAGCCCGTTATGTGCGCCCAAGGGATACTACTCACTGGACTTTGTCCTGGGGGTTGGCCTTGCGCCTCCCGCTCTGGACCTGCGCCGGGTCCAGCAGCGAATGCTCCCAGATGGAGTTGGCTCCGTTGCTGGCCAGCGTGTGGACCATCTGGAGACCGAAAAGGGAGAGCAAAGGATGGCACACTAGTAGTAAAATAATAGTATTAGTAATAAAATAGCAGTTAAATACTAATATTAGTAATATAATAGTAGAAGTAAAGTAATAATGATAGGCAATAAAACAATAATAGTAGTAGTAGTTATAGTAACATACTACTAGTAGTAAAATAGTAGTATTAATAGTAAAATAGTAGTATTAGTAATAGAACAGTAGTAGAAGAAAAGTAATGATAGGTAGTGAAATAATAGTAGCAGAAGTTGTAGTAAAATACTACTAGTAGTAAAATAACAATGACAACATTAACTTTGGCACCCAATCCCTTCCTTACCTGCAAGAGCGTGGCGGACCAAGGGCTGTGCCGCAGGTGCTTCACGATGGAGATGTGGCGCCCGAGGCTGCGGTGGACGCTGCAGCATTCGTCGCAGACCAGGACCCCGCGGTTGATGGAGGCCCAGCCGGGGTCTGGAGAGGGAGACAGGGAGCGGGGACCCTTGAGTCCATCCATCCAACCCACCCTCCCTTCTGCTTGCTCTCCTCTGCCATCTAGTGCTCAGCCCTGCCATTGCAGGCTGCACATCACAACATCTCCCCTGCATTTCCTGGTGACGTCATCGACACTCGGCCAATCATAGCGCGGGAAAACATTAAATAAGAATTCTAAAAATAATTGCACACTGCGATTAGCAAACGAATCAAGGATTCTATCTCTGGCCATTTCTCGCTTTCTCTTTAGTTATATATATATAACTGTGTGGATATATATATATATATATCCACACACACATATATATGTATGTGTATATATGTATATATACGTATACATATGCATGTGTGTATATGTTTGTATATATATACACACACATACAAATATATGTATGTATATGTGCATATATACACACACCCATATATATGTATTTGTATATGTATGTGTGTGTATATATATATACTCAGACACACACATATATTTGTATGTGTATATATGTATATATATGTATACATATGCATACAAATATATGTATACAAATATATACAAATATATGTATGTATATGTGCATATATATACACACCCATATATATGTATTTTTATATGTATGTGTGTGTATATATATACACACAGACACACACATATATTTGTATGTGTATATATACGTATACATATGGATGTGTGTATATGTACGTATATATACACACACATACAAATATATATATGTATATGTGCATATATATATACACACCCATATATATGTATTTGTATATGTGTGTATATATATATACACACATACACACTTATTTATATATACATATATATGTATGTGTATTTTGATATAATAATAATAAATTAATTGTATATCCTATTTTACATGTAATATTACTACTAATACTGCAGTATAGTGATATAGGACAATATAGGAATGTATAATACTAAGACTATGCTATGCTCATAATATATGGTATAGACATATATGATAATGTTGTAATGTAATGTAATACAATATAATAATATAGTAATACTAATGTGTTAAATATGATTACTACTGATAATATATGCCAGCAGGACTGAAGACCGACAGGTCCAGGGAGAGCGCAGGTGAGCTCCCTCTGTCAGCTCCAGCTCCCCATTGCGGGGTCATGAGAGAAACCTCCCACAAGGATTGTCAAACATAAAAACATCCGACAGGTCAGAGGTTCGAATCCGGGGAGAGAGCGAGTGAGCTCCCTCTGTCAGCTCCAGCTCCCTGTGCAAAGGGGACATGAGAGAAGCCTCCTACAAGAATGTTCAAACATCAAAACATCCAACAGGTCAGGGATTCGAATCCAGGGAGAGCCTGGGTGAGCTCCCTCTGTCAGCTACAGCTCCCCGTTGCGGGGTCATGAGAGAAGCCTCCCACAAAGATGGTCAAACATCAAAACATCCAACAAGTTGGAAGTTCAAATCTGGGGAGAGCGTGGGTGAGCTCCCTCGGTCAGCTCCAGCTCCCCATTGCGGGGACACGAGATAAGCCTCCCACAAGGATGGTCAAACATCCGACAGGTCGGAGGTTCGAATCCAGGGAGAGAGTGGGTGAGCCCCCTCTGTTAGCCCCAGCTCCCCGCGCAAAGGGGACATGAGAGAAGCCTCCCACAAGGATGGTAAAACATCTGACGGGTTGGAGGTTTGAATCCGGGGAGAGAGCGGGTGAGCTCCGTCTGTCAGCTTCAGCTCCCCATTGTGGGGACACACAAGGATGTTCAAACATCTGACAGGTCGGAGGTTTGAATCCGGGGAGAGAGCGGGTGAGCTCCCTTTGTCAGCTTCAGCTCCCCATTGCGGGGACACACAAGGATGTTCAAACATCTGACAGGTTGGAGGTTTGAATCCGGGGAGAGAGTGGGTGAGCTCCGTCTGTCAGCTTCAGCTCCCCATTGCAGGGACACACAAGGATGTTCAAACATCTGACAGGTCGGAGGTTCGAATCCAGGGAAAGAGCGGGTGAGCTCCCTCTGTCAGCTCCAGCTTCTCCCTCTTGCAGGAGATGTAAAGCAGCTCCCAATGTTGGTTTCAATGCAACGTACACATATTATTAAAATAGAATTAAATATTCAGGTCGATTATATTCATTATATTCATTTGAAATAATCAACTCCCCAATCTCCCCAAACAAGACCCATTGGGGGACATTGAGAACCCCACTTCCCCCCAAAAATATATCTCCAATGCCTATGGACATTGAGAACCCCACTTCCCCCCTGTGGATTGTACATAGGAATGATTGTGGATGGAAAAAGAAGAAGAATCCGCCGCGCAACCTTTCCAAGAATGCTTCCTTGGCCCGCCTCCGAAGCCACACTGTGGCCCTTTGTCCCTTCTGGAGCCCCAAACAAAGGGCCCCTTGAGCCTGGGCAAAGGGCAGCGTGGGGCTGATGCCAACCCAAAAGGGCACTGGGGGCCTCCAAAGGGCATCCATCGGGGCCTCAATGGAGGGGCGGCCTGGCCCAAAGCAGGGCAAGGATATCGTTGTTGTTGTTGTTGTTGTTCCCTTGCTTTTGCTCCCCAACAAAGAGGACTAGCATCAAAAGTGTGATCTCAATGCATTGGAGGGAGGGGGAAATGGGCTCCCAATGCACGGAGTGGCATTCCTCTCTGAGCAAACAATGAGTTTTGACAGGATGCGGATGGACGGACGGATGGAAAAACCCCGCTCAGGCTTCCTCTCCATTTTGGCGCAAACAGAATGGGCTCCGGCCAAAGGGAAAGAAGGGATCTGGACTCTAAATATACACAAATATATACATACATATGTATACGTATATATACATATATACCCATACGTATACACACAAATATATAGGTATATATAAATATGTATACGTATATATACGTATATACCCATAAATATGCACACAAATATATAGGTATATATAAATATGTATACGTATATATACGTATATACCCATAAATATGCACACAAATATATAGGTATATATAAATATGTATATGTATACATATACACACACATATATATGTGGATGCGCTCAAGAGTGCTGGGCCCATAACCTATGTGGATGCGTGTGAGTGAGAGGATGATTTTACCATCCTAGCAGTTGTTCTCTAGGGTACACAAATCCCCCCCAAATACACATACACATATATCTCCAACAATATATATACACATATACGCATACACACAAATATATGTGTGTGTGTGTGTGTATATATATATATATATATATATATGGGTGTATATATATACACATATACATATACACACATATATGTATGTGTGTGTGTGTGTGTGTGTGTGTGTGTGTGTGTATATATATATATATATATATATATATATATATATATATACACGTACATATACACACATGCATATGTATTCGGAAATATACACACATACGCATACATATACATACATATATATGTATTTCTATAAATATGTATATATACACACACACATATGCATACATATACATATACATATATATGGGTGTATATATATAAACATATACATATACACACATTTCTATATACATATGTATGTGTATGTATGTGTGTATATATAAACATATATATATACACATGCATATGTATTCGTATATATACGTATATACACATACATATACATACCTAAATATGTATATATATATATATATGTATATATATACACAACACAAATACGCATACATATACAAGTACATATATATGGGTGTATATATATACACATACATACATATACACACACATATATATGTATATGTATGTATGTGTGTATATAGACACATCTACACATGTGTATGTGTGGATATATATGTACATATACACACATACATATGTATTCCTATATATATACATATATACACATACATGTATATATAAATATGCACATACATACACACATATACATATAAATGGGTGTATATATATACACATACATATACACACATATCTATATGTATGTGTATATGTACGTGTATGTATATGTATACATACACACACACACATGTAGATATACAAAACATATCTATATCTATAATAAAAGTGAACATATGTGTGTGTGTGTAGCTGGAGTGCCAACTTTCACAGACAGCCTCCCACTTGCACCAACAGCTATGATCCCCCCCATGAGGAGCCACCAGAGGCCCTCCCTCCAATGACATTGCAGGTTATTGTGAGCACTGTGAAGATGTACAATCCCTGCCCATGTCCTCCACCAACACCACCACACTGTCCACCACCCATACAGGGACCATTTCATCCTAGATTGTATGTGTTTCCTCCACCACAGACACCCCAGTGTTTCTGACTCTCTCCATTGGTGTGGAATTTGCATGACACCGCCCACTGCCTCTCCCTTAACCTTTTCCTATTCTTTTCTATGGCACACAGCAAAGAGAGGAACTGATCAGCAACTGAAGACGCTACTTTGATTTATAGGAGTGGTAGTACTGGGATGTATAGTTCACCTGCAATCTAAGAGCACTCTGAACTCCACCAGTGATGGACCTAGAACTCACTTGGCACACAGAACCTTCATGACCAACAAAACACACGAAGTCTTTGGAAGGATTTATAGGAGTTGTAGTTCACCTACATCCAGAGCGCACTATGAACCCAAACAATGAGGGATCTGGACCAAACTCGGCACACATACCCGATGTGCCCAAACTTGAATACTGGTGGGTTTGGAGGGGAATTGGCCTGGATATTTTGGAGTTGTAGGTACTGGGATTTATAGTTCACTTGCAATCCAAGAGCACTCTGAACTCCACCAAGGATGGAATGGGACCAAACTTGGCACACCGAGCCCCCATGAACAGCAAAAAATTATTGGATGTCTTTGGGGATAATTCGTCTTGATTTGGGGGAGTTGTAGTTCACCTACACCCAGAGCGCACTATGAACCCAAACAATGAGGGATCTGGACCAAACTTGGCATGCACACCCAATGTGCCCAAACTTGAATACTGGTGGGTCTGGAGGGGAAATGGCCTGGATATTTTGGAGTTATAGGTCCTGGAATTTATAGTTCACCTGCAATCAAAGAGCACTCTGAACCCCACCTCTGATGGACCTGAACCTAAATTGGCACACAGAACCCTGGTGACCAACAGAACATACTTTGGGGGGGGGGGGTTTGAGGGGGACTGACCTTTGACCCCAGGATTTATAGTTCACCCTGCATCCAGATTTATAGTTCACCCTGCATCCAGATTTATAGTTCACCCTGCATCCAGATTTATAGTTCACCCTGCATCCAGATTTATAGTTCACCCTGCATCCAGATTTATAGTTCACCCTGCATCCAGATTTATAGTTCACCCTGCATCCAGATTTATAGTTCACCCTGCATCCAGATTTCTAGTTCACCCTGCATCCAGAGAGCACTGAACTCGGCGACAACAAATCTTGGCACACAGACCCAACATGGCCAACTTTAAATACTGACAGGATTTGGGGGTGATGGCCCACAATTTCTGGAAATTGTAGTTCCCCCACATCCTTATGTATTTTCTAATAGGAGCATTCATTAAAAAACCAACAACAAAGACTGACTTTTGTCTAATCAATAGCATTACGCATTGCCAAATTGGTATTACCAAACTTCCCAAAACAAACAATCGTCGGGTCCCCAAGCTTTATTATTTATATATATATATATATATATATATATATATATATGTGTGTGTGTGTGTGTGTGTGTGTGTGTGTGTGTGTGTATGTATATATATATATATGTGTGTGTGTGTGTGTGTGTGTATATATATATATATAACACACACCCGCTGAGCAAGAAGCATCACAACAACACAACAACACCGCTATTGCGATCCTAAACAACCCTGGAGGCATCCGAAAACAACAACAACAACATAATAATAATCATCATCATCATCATCATCATTTATATTGGCATTATATTATTATTGTTAATTACATTATGATTTATTATTATATTATTCATAATAATTACATGTATTGTTATGATGTATTATAAGCTCCCAGATACTAATAGTAATAATAATAATACATTGATAATTAGGTATAATAATGCGTATTTAGTATTATAAACATTATGACATTCCCGTATAATAATAGTACTGATAATACATTAGTATGGAGGCATAATAATGTATATTATTATTATACCTTAACATTATGGCATTCCCATATAATAATAGCAATACTACATTAATATGGAGGTATAATAATGTATATTATTATTATTATTATTATTATTACTATTATACCTTAACATTTGGCATTCTCATATAATAATAGTACTAATACATTAGTATGGAGGCATAATAATGTATATTATTATTATACCTTAACATTATGTCATTCCCATATAGTAATAGTAATAATACATTAATATGGACGTATAATAATGTATATTATTATTATACCTTAACATTATGAAGTTCCCATATAATAATAGTAATAATACATTAGTATGGACGTATAATAATGTATATTACTGTTATATGAAGTTCCCATAAAATAATAGTAATAGTACATTAGACACATAATAATGTATATTATTGTTATATGAAGCTCCCATATAATAATAGTAATAGTACATTAGTATAGACGTATAATAATGTATATTATTATTATTATTATACCTTAACATTATGAAGCTCCCATATAATAATAGTAACAATACATTAGTATGGATGTATAATAATGTATATTATTGTTATACCTGAATATTATCAAGTTCCCATATAATAATAGTAATAATACATTAGTATGCATGTGTAATAATGTATATTATTGTTCATAATAACAATATTATATGGGAACTTCATAATAATGGTAATAGTACATTAGTATAGATGTATAATCATGTATATTATTATTACTATTATACCTGAATATTATCAAGTTCCCATATAATAATAGTAATAATAATACATTAGTATAGATGTATAATCATGTATATTATGATTATGATTATTATGCCTTAACATTATGACATTCCCATATAATAATAGCAATAATACATCCGTATGGACGTATTATAATGTATATTATTGTTATACCTGAATATTATCAAGTTCCCATATAATAATAGTAGTAATACATTAGTATGGATGTATAATAATGTATATTATTATTATTATTATTATTATGAAGTTCCCATATAATAATAGTAGTAATACATTAGTAGGGGTGTATAATAATGCATATTACTACTATTATTTTACATGGATATGATTCTGCTTCTATAGAATAATAATAATAATAATAATAATAATAATAATAATAATAATGCCTTGATATGAATTGTAATCCCATTTAAAATCAAAGCAGAGTCACTCAGGAGGGGTGTCTCCACCCGCTCATCTGGGAAGGAAAGGAGGAAGGAGAGTCCTGCATATTGATGTGTAATAAATAATAATGATGGTAATTACAGATTATTATACATTAATAATGTATAAGGGAGGGGAGAGAGGTGCAGATGGGAAGGAAGGAAGGATACGAATGGAGGAAGGGAAGGGAAGGAAGGAAGGGGAGGGAAGAAGGGAGGAAAGGAATGGAGGGAAGGAAGGAAGGAAGGAGAAGGAGGGAAGTATTGGAAGGAAGGCAGGAAAATGAATGGAGGGATGGAAGGGAAGGAAAGAAGGAAAAGAAATGGAGGGAAGGAAAGAAGGGAAGTATTGGAAGGAAGAATGGAAGGATAGGACAGAAGGGATAGAAGGAAAGGAAGGAAGGAAAGGAATGGAGGGAAGGAAGGAAAAAAGGGAAGGAAACAAGGGACAGAAGATAGGGAGGGAAAAGGAGAGAGATGGGATGGAAGGAAAGGAGAAAGATGGGAATGAAGGGAGAGAGAGAGGTGGGAAGGGAGGGAGGGGAGGGAGGAGAAAGGGAGGAAGGGAGGGAAGGAAGGAATGGAAGGGAAAGGAAAGGA
>NW_026848093.1:0-19089 GCF_025583915.1 Anolis sagrei ordinatus
ACTGGTCTGGCCCTGGGGCCAGGATCAGACAATTGCAACAACACCCGCTAATACACTGGTGCCATCAACTATAGCGGCGGATGCTGTGGGGGGTGCCAGGGGTACTGGGTGTGCGGTGACACCTATATCGTTGGAAGTGGCTAGGTCTGGAGATGCTAATCAATATTGGGGAACAGATAAATGGGTATGGCCGGTGATTTCTACGACGGCCTCTGCCTCCCTTGGTGCCCACTTATCTCAAAAGACTATAGATAGGATAATTAGAAACGAGTATATAGACATCTTTTCATTATACTTTAGAGAGTTAGAAAAGAAGGAGAAGGAGGACCTAGATGATGAGCGAAAGGAAAAGCTCAAAAAGCGAAGAGTGGAGCAGAATTGGAAGAATTGGCTTGCATGCTACACCATATAYGCTTCTTTATTGGTSGAAGCTCATCCCTATAGGGCGAAGGCCCTGTTTAAGTATCAAAACATTATATATGGGGCTTACGTGAATTACACGGGGCAGGCATGGCTCGTTTACGATGGCCGTTTTMGGGCTGAAGCCGCCGTAAAGCCTGACAAGCGTTGGGACCTTATCGATAGCCAGCTTTGGATGGAGGTGATGAATTCAACCAGATCGGTGTCTGGTGAGAAGGCCGATAGCGGTCACACCATCCAAAACACTAAGGGCATGCAGTCCTTTCGTTCGGGCGGGGCARCTCAGCAGCCCCARAGACAGAAAGGTATGTGCTGGGAATTTGCAGCCCAAGGGGCTTGTTCCCGTAAGTTTTGTAAATTCCTGCACGCCTGCTCCATTTGTCAGGGCAATCACTCGGCCAAAACCTGCTTTAAGGGTAAGCCCACCAGGCCTGCAGCCAGAGACGGGCAGTTTAGTCGTAAGATTGCAGCCCAGCCTCCTGTTTCAAAAGGGCCCCAGCCCAATTAAGGTGGGTCCTCTCAGCTGTTGGTTGGATAGGTATCCGGATAGGGTTGCAGCAGCTTATTTGCTGCGCGGTTTTGTTGAGGGTTTTAGGATTCCGGCGTTAGGACCTCGTTATCCTTGTTTATCACCTAATTTGAAGTCTTTGATTGGTTTCGAGTCTATTGTTAAGGAAAAGATCGCGAAGGAGGTGAGAGAAGGCAGGGTTGCTGGTCCATTCACATCACCACCCACTGCTCAGTTCAGGGTTTCCCCGCTGGGTATAGTACCCAAGAAAGCCATCGGGGAGTACCGGCTCATTCACCATTTGTCCTACCCCAAGGGGAGATCGGTGAATGACGCTATTCCCGATGAGCAATGTTCGGTTAGTTATACATCATTTGACGCAGCAGTGCGGTTGGTGAGGCGTTTCGGCTGGGGAGCTGAGTTAGCCAAGTGCGATATCAAATCGGCTTTTAGGTTGCTCCCGGTGCATCCGGCGGATTTTGAGTTGCTGGGCTTTCAGTTTCAGGGTTTGTTCTACTTTGATAGAGCTCTGCCCATGGGTTGCGCGATATCTTGCGCTACCTTCGAGGTGTTTAGCACTTTTCTCGAATGGGCGGTAAGGGAAAAGGCGGGCCTCAGAGGGGTCGTGCATTATTTGGATGATTTTCTTTTTGTAGGAAGGGCTCAGTCCGGTGACTGTTTCACCCTGTTATGCGCTTTTCAGCAGCTGGCGCACTCTTTGGGAGTGCCCTTAGCTGAAGAAAAGACTGAAGGACCCCTTACAGTGTTGACTTTTTTGGGGATAGAGCTGGACACTATCAACCAGTTTTCCAGACTGCCAGCGGATAAGGTAGTGGGCTTAGTTGACTTGTTAGAACGGTTTTTGGTTCGGCGCAAGGCCACCCTGCGTGAATTTCAGCAGGTGATTGGACATTTAAATTTTGCGTGTAAGGTAGTGGCGCCTGGTCGAGCCTTCTTACGTAGGATGTGCGATGCCATAGCTGGCATAGCTCTGCCCCATCATCGTATTAGGCTGACGTTGGAAGTTAGAGAAGACTTGGACACCTGGCTTCAATTCCTGCGTCAATTTAATGGGGTCTCTTTTTGGCGTCAGGAGTTATTAGTGCATGATGCTTTGCAAGTAGCATCCGATGCTTCGGGTTCCATTGGTTTTGGGGTTTTCTTTGAAGGACACTGGTGTGCCGAGAGGTGGCCCGCGGAATGGCATTCTCTGGGTATTACGTCCGACTTAACATTCTTGGAATTTTTTCCGATCTTGGTTGCGGTCACCCTTTGGGCGGACAGGTTTGCCAATTCCACGGTCCACTTCTGGTGTGACAACATGGCCACAGTGCAAGTTATTAATACGCTTACATCCAAGTCGCGCAGAGTTATGGGCGCTGTGCGGATGTTCGTTTTGCAATGTCTTAGGTTTAATGTGCTTTTTCYTGCATTCCACGTGGCGGGTGTCAATAACTCATTGGCTGACGCACTGTCTCGTTCACAGATGGAACGGTTCAGAATGTTGGCCCCTGCAGCGGATTTCCGTCCAGAGAGCATGCCGGACCATCTCTGGAGGGCTGGATTGATGAAGCAGCGCTAGGTATGAGAATGGCCTTGGCCCCTAGTTCTCAAAAATCTTATGCCAGGGCGGTGTGTGAGTTCGTTGATTTTAGAAAGCGTTACATGTTACCAGTATGCATGCCAGTACCTTACGAGCAGCTGGTCCAATTTTGTGTATATAACAAGAGAAGGGGGTTAGCAGCCCAGTCTATCCGGTCAAAATTGTCGGCCCTGGCGTACTGGTTCAAAGCACAGGGGCTTTGCGATACCACCGATGATTTTCGCCTACAAAAAATTTTGACTGGGTGGGCTAGGCAGCGGGGACYCTGTAAGGATGGCCGGGAGCCTTTCACACCAGCGATTCTCAAAGGCCTTAAGCAGCTATGGCCCACATTGTGCTCGACWTACTATGAGCAGATCTTGTTTCATGCGGCGGCGTTGACTGCATTTTTTGCAGCTCTTCGTGTGAGCGAATTGGTTGCATTTTCCAAAAAAGATACCTCGCACCGTGCGCTTTTGATTTCTGATGTTGAGGTTGGCCAGGACCATCTGATAATCAAGATCAGAATGTCCAAGACGGATCAGGGAGCAAAGGGCCAGGTGCTCCGGCTTTATAGATGTGGGGATGTTGAGCTTTGTCCCGTTCTCGCCATGGCACAGTTTATTGCTGTCAGAGGCAAGGCCGGTGGATACTTGTTTTGTCACGAGGATGGGAAGCCGTTGACAAGATTCCAGTTTTGGACCATCACAAATAGGGCGCTGGATCTTTTGGGTTTAAGTCATCTTAAGTTTGGGACCCATTCTTTTAGAATTGGTGCAGCGTCTTCGGCAGCTGCAATGGGTTATAGGGTCGAGGAAATAAAAAAACTGGGCAGGTGGAAGTCTGGTGCGTTTAGGGGCTATGTGCGGAAAGTTCCTTCATAACTCATTGTTATCGTTGCAGGTCGCGTAGGGCTGGCTCATAGATGGAAAGTCCTGGTCTTCGGACACAGTTTTGTTTTTTGGGCAAGGAGAGAGGCCCTCAGGAGTGCCCTATGGCCAGCATCTGGGCCTCGCGGCGACGGCAACGGTTGAATGGAGAGGTATTAGGGGTCTTCGTTGGGACGGTTTGTGCCCTTTGTTGTTGGATTCCAGGAGTGGGCCCCCTCCGGATGTATTGGTTATCCACCTAGGTGGTAATGACCTTGGTTTGTTGACGGGCAAAGCCCTCTTTTTACAGGCTCGGGCGGACGTTCGGAAGATCTTAAGGGTTTGGCCTCGTGTTCACGTCGCTTGGTCTGCCATTATTCCACGTCGTAGGTGGCTCGGGGGAGGCGACGTGCGTAGGCTGGAAAAAGCTAGAAAGCGAGTGAATCGGGCCATGCGGGTGTTTTTGGTCCAGCAAAGGGGTCATTTCATAGAACACCCGGACATCTCACGGGATGACGAACGGTTATACCGGTCTGACGGTGTGCACCTTTCTGAATTGGGCAACCAGCGGTTCTTGTTGAACTTAAGGGAAGGTATTATGAGGGTGTTGGAGGAATTGGTGGGGGATGGGGGCGAAATGGACATTTGCCCCCAGTCCGTGGCGTAAATAGTTAGGGAATTCCATCTAGTCGGTGTACACCTAGGGCACCCCTTTAAGGGGTGACAGGCCATTAAGTTGAGCATTCACCAGTTAAAGGGTGAAGTGTAGTTGAATGGCCTCGAATGGAAGGAGTCTGGATACAAGAACTTTGGGGCAGACTCCTCATTCGTTTCCCTTCACGGTATCTGGTTTGAATACCGGAACCCAGGTGTTTCGCCCGGAAATTGTTGTTATCGGGTAGTGCTACTACCTGGGTTAGGTTTGCCAGTTCCTGACACCCTTGAGGTAGTTAAGAGTTAAATAGGTAACGTTAAAAATAAATGTTGCCCAATTTAAATCCAAAAAATGGTTGTTGTGTCGTTATTTATCGTGTCGTTCTTCGGGGGTTGGTGGACAATAGTTTTCCTCTCCCCAGGCAATGGGGAGGGGAAAAACATTTGTCTGCCTCCCACGAGTGAGGGAGGGGTTCCCAGGGAACCTTCCAGAACGGCTGGGGGGTGTGGCCTGGGCACAGGCCGTACCCAAGTGGGCGCATTCGGCGCCTGGAAGTTGGCCCACCACTCCCGCCCATTAACAGTATAATTCACGGTTGCCTGTGGAGCCGGGTAGGAATTTTTTCCCCCTCGCTGATTTTAGTGGGGGGGTTTTTTGCCTACCCTATACTGTTTAGGGGCTAGATGGAGGGGCGAGCCTTACGTTAAATAGGACAAGCGTAAATAGTTAGGGAATTCCTTCTAGTCGGTGTGCACCTAGGGCACCCCTTTATGGGGTGACAGGCCATTAGGTTGAGCATTCACCAGTTATAGGGTGAAGTGTAGTTGAATGGCCTCGAATGGAAGGAGCCTGGATACAAGAGCTTTGGGGCAGACTCCTCATTCGTTTCCCTTCACGGTATCTGGTTTGATTACCGGAACCCAGGTGTTTCGCCCGGAAATTGTTGTTATCGGGTAGTGCTACTACCTGGGTTAGGTTTGCCAGTTCCTGACACCCTTGAGATAGTTAAGAATTAAATAGGTAACGTTAAAATAAAAGTTGCCCAATTTGAATCCATAAAATGGTTGTTGTGTCGTTATTTCTTGCGTCGTTCTTCGGGGGTTGGTAGACAATTCCATCCCTGAATTTTAAAGTAATTTTAATAAATCCAACATTGCACAAGCAATTTCATCATAATGTTCTTCCCATCCCCTCTTCAAGCCTTTGCACTGCTCAAGCCCCGCGGCACCCATTTTGAAGGGGTGGACAGAGAGCCATATTGAAGAAAGGGGTCACTCCAATCAGCTCTGCCAGATCCTATTATTTGGCCTGTGGAAATCCACCACTGATGCATATACAAGGTCATAATTAATTATAACAACACACCATTATACTTAACTATACAGAGTTAATGAAAAATGTCAACCAAACAAATGGCACAACAAAAGGTAGATAAAACCCAGAGAGCTTTACATAAACATGACAAATGTTTGGCATTTTGCAACTGAAGTGACTCGAGGCTCTGGCGTAGGCTGGTCCATGAGGTCACGAAGAGTCGGAGACGACTGAACGAATGAACAACAACAATATACTACAGAAAATTAGTCAGTGAGAGATCTCTAATATGTCTTCTCATTATTGGCTAAGGAGACCTGGATGCACATGCCTTTAAAAAATGTTAGAGTGTTTTGAAAAACATATTGTTCTAGCATAAACACTGTGTGCTCCTCCTCTCATCCAGGGGGAAAAGAGATGGAGGAAAGGTTCTTGTTTGTTGCTGTAGCTGTGCTCATATTCTCAGGTTTCAACAGCTAGACCACTTGAAAAACTGAGCTGCAATCTATCTTGTAAGAAAAAAGAATTCATCTTTTAGGTAACTATGAAATTGTTCCTTTTCTTTCTCAGATTTGTTTTGGATATTCTGTGAAAAGGAAAACGCCATTTGTTGTTGTTTTTGTTTTTTTTTAAAAAAAAAAACTAAAATAAAACCGAAAACATGAGCAACAGATAGAACAAATAGGAATGCTTCATATGTTATCCCCCTAAACTGGAAACATTGTTTTGAATCAATCCAATCTTTCTAGTCCATTTGAATCAGTGTGACCCCCTCAAATTTTGACTCACAATTCAAAAACCAATTCAGCTGGTCCACTGTAGGAGGGACTATGATCGTATTCTAGTCAACTAAGTGGATTCCCTCAAGATCAGAAGGACAATACCTTTCTTCAAGGAAAATCTCTCTATGAGCACCATCCAAAGAATAGCTGTCCCTGGCAAATTTAAAGAGGGAAACATTAAAACACCCCAGACAATTATGGACAATTGAGTATGTTACATAAAAACAGCAAATCTTTATGAATCTCTCTGAAAGTTTTGGAGCCTTGTGTCTTGACTTATAATGCTTTGAATGGGTATCTTTCCAATTAGTAATTTGGAGATTCATTTTAACAAATCATATGAATCTCTGAATTGTGAAACAGAACTCCGAAGCTTTGCACACCCCTATTATCTATCAGCTTTATTCAAAGTTTGGGAAATACTCATAAATGCAAAGTCCTTCCTGACCAGCCAGTCACCACAGTAGTCAAACAATCAATGACTCCAGGTCAAATTGACCCATCTGATGCCTTGGAAAAAAAGATTTACCTAGTTCTGAAACATCTTCATTTATAGAGAGATCAACAAGCTGAAGCAGCACATGGAAACCTTAGAAAATGTTTTGCTCTAAGTACCTCTGCATTATTATACCTCAGAAATATCTCTTGCAGTGGATGCAAAATCAATGTCACCTTTATGAGATGCTTACTTTCTGTATGGTAATTTACTCACCCAGAGAACAAATTAGGAGTTTAGGGAATTCTGAAAGAATATTTCAGGTTTTGAGAAAAGTGAAGCCATACAGCTTTCCCTCCCTGTATCCTTTCCCATGCATCCGTGTCTATTTTTATTATTTTTGTGCTATAACTGTGTAGTGTGAAAAGGTCCCAGCTAATAGACCTGTGTCCCATTGTTTGTCCCGATGAGAATGAACCCACTGAATCACTGAGATTTACATTGAACCAATGGGACACATTTAATAATTGATTCAATTGATCTGCTCTAGTTGGGACTAGCCAGAAAGGTAAGCAATGGACATAACTAAGAAAATAATATAATGGTCTTGAAAATGCAAACAGCACACACAGTTGTAAAGGTGCTTTACATTATACAGCTCATGTCTCAGTGTGTGTGAATATAGTGGGATCTTCATCATCCACAGAATGCATTTGCATGAATTTCAATTTTTATGCAATTTACACATTTAAGAAATATAGGATGTGCTGTTGCATATTCGGACTTCCAGTTCTGACAAACTTGGCAGTCTGAGGTTGGAGGGCTGGTAATTTAATTATACCTCTGCTTGAATCGGGGTGATTGCTAACAATTTGAAACCTTAAGCGTTTTGTTGCTTTCTTATCCCCTTATTCCTGTAAACACTCTGGCGTTACATTTTCCAATAACGCCAGAGACTGTTCTATCAGGTTGCCATGGCAATGCAAGTTTTCACTTACAGTTGAGCCCTTGACGGCTGTCTCGCATAGCTAGGTTACATGTGTATGGAATACTTGGAAACCTGACACTCACAACCAGTTCAACCAAGTTGGCATTTGCAAGAGTTATTTCAATAGGGACATCTAGCATCAAAAGGGGAAGTCTGTGAGGCTGCACCAGTAACAGCACTGAATAATCTGAACATGCGTGTGTGTTTAAATGAGATAATGTTGCTAATAAAAGTGCAGAAATTGAGCTGGACATGTAGGGAAATTTTTGCATGGTAAAGAAAAAGCTGCTTTCCAGTCCCCAAAGAGTGACCATTCTTGCAAAATGAGAAGATTAACAGCTTATGATTCCTGGTGGAGAAGACAGAGGTTTCAATGACAGTACTGACCGAGCCGCAATAATTTCTCCTTCTTCTTCAGTGTCTGTTCTAGTCACTCTGACATCAAGTCAAAGCTTTTTTGATTTATTTCTAAAGTGACCTTGTATTGTTTATAGCAGCTTCCCAGCTGATGGCACAAGGAAACTCTCCCTTCACTCTTCCCTACACTTCTTGGAAAGTGAAAGAAACAGGTAATTGTGATCTACTTCCAAGAAAACAGCTCCACAGCACACATTCCAAATGAACCCAGTCTCAAAGTCCAAGGCCGCTTCGCACGTCCCACAGATGCAAAACAGAAGTTGCCCACAAGTATGTACCGAAGGTCAATCATGATATGACTTCTCACTTTCTTTTTGAAAATTTAACTTCATTGACATCAGTTCCCCAAATGTCCAGTGGTTGTCCAGAGAATTCTGAAAAATGAAGTCCCAAAATGAAATTTATAAATTCTGTTTGTTTGTTTGTTTATTTACAGTATTTATATCCTACCCTTCTCACCCCACAGGGGACTCAGGATGGATTACAGTGTACATATACATGGCAAACATTCAATGGAAAGTGAAAGAAACAGGCAATTGTGATCTACTTCCAAGAAAACAGCTCCACAGCACACATTCCAAATGAACCCAGTTCCAAAGTCCAAGGCCGCTTCGCACATCCCACAGATGCAAAACAGAAGTTGCCCACAAGTATGTACCGAAGGTCATACTTGGAGAGATAGACACACAACCTATACAGACACACAACGGCTATTTAACTTTCCAGCTTTCATGAGGGTATTCTGGCCACCAGGGGAGCTGTCGCTTCACTGTCCATTTGAGACATTGATGGAGTACTTTTTCATTCTTTGCTTGTTTGCTTGCTGGAGATTTTTATGGTGTCATAAATTAGTTAAATTAGTCTCCCTGCATAAGCGGTACCTAAATTTCCTACTTGACAGCTGCAACTGTCTTTCAGGCTGCAAAGATTGGCAGCAAGCTACACAGAATGGTTGGAAATTCACTCTGACCCAGGCTGGCTTCGAACTTACGTCCTTTTGGTCAGTAGTGGTCTTAATGCAGCTGACCCCCAGCCAGCTCTGCCACAGTCCTGGTGTTTACACATTAGTATTGATTACATCTCTTTGGGGAAATCATGACATGAGACAGAACTGTAATGTGAACTCCTTATGTGTGTTTACAATACAGCCATGTGTGGCCATCTCCACCAAAGACCAGTTGACTGGGATGGCTCACACAAGGCATCCAGAGAATGCATAATAGGTCACAGGGTCATATCATCATAACCATTATCATAAAAGAATAATAGAGTTGAAAGAGACCACACGGGCTATCTAGTCCAACCCCCTGCCATGCAGAAAAGCACAATCAAAGTATCCCTGACAGACGGACATCCAACCTATGTTTAAAAGTTTCCAAGGAAGGAGCTTCCATCACACTCTGAGGCAGCTCGTACAATCAGGAAGTTCTTCCTAATGTTCAGGTGGAATCTTCTTTCCTGTAACTTGAACCCATTGCTCCGAGACCTAGTTTCAAGGGCAACAGAAAACAAGCCTGCTCACTCTTCCTTAGACACGCTTTCACATATTTATACATGGCTATCATGGCTCCGCTCAACCTTCTTTTCTACAAGCTAAACATGCCTTGTTCTTTAAGATGCTCCTCATAGGGCATGGTCTCCAGACCTTTGATCACTTTATTTGCCCTCTTCTGGACACCTTCCATCTTGTCAATACCACTTTTAAACTGTGGTGCCCAGAATTGGACACAGTATTCCAGGTGAGGTCTAACCAAAACAGAATACAAAGGAAACATGACTTCCCTCGATCTAGACACAATACTCCTTTTGATGCAGACCAAAATCCCATTGGCTCTTTAAGCTGCCACATCACATTGTTAGCTCATGTTCAACTTGTCCATGAAATTACCAAGGTCTTTTTCATATGTACTGTTGTTGAGCCAGGAATCACCTATTGAATGTTTGCCTTTGTATGTGTAAATTGTCCTGGGTCTCCCATCCTCCTGGGGAGATAGGGCAGTCTAAAAATAAAAATGATGATGATTATTAAGATTATTATTTTGTATCTCTGCATTTCATTTTTTTTTCTGCCTAAGTGTAGTATCTTACATTTATCCTTGTTGAAATTCATTTTGTTAATTTTGGCCAATCATCTCTCTAATCTGTTAAGGTCATCTTGAATTCTGATCCTGTCCTTTAGAGTATTAGCTATCCCTCCCATTTAGTATAATGCCAAGTTTTTAACATTCTTTCTGTTTTCAAATACATGATACTGTACCCTCAATTCGCTTCTCACATGATAAATAAATAAATAGCAATCCCTCTTAATTTGGTGTCATGTTCAAACTTAATAAGCACGCCCTCAAAAGCTTCATCCAAGTTATTAATAAAGATGTTGAACAGAACTGGGCCCAGGACTGAACCCTGCAGAACTCCACTGGTCACTTCTTTCCAGGATGAAGTGGAACTATGGGTGAGCACCCTTTGGTTTTGGTCACTTAACCAATGACAGATCCACCTAATAGTAGCATTGCCTAGCCCACATTTGACTAGTTTTCTTGCAAGAAGATCATGGGGGACTCTGTTGAAGGTCTTACTAAAATCAAGATATGCCACATCCACAGCATTTCCTGCATCTACCAAGCTTGTAACTCTATAAAAAATAGATAAGATTCATCTGGCATGAATTGTTTTTGAGAAATTCATGTTGACTTTTAGTAATCACAGCATTCCTTTCTCAGTGCTTGCAGACTGCCTCCTTAATTATCTGCTCCAGAATCTTTCCAGGTATTTATGTCAGGCTGACTTGACGGTAATTGTTTGGGTCATCTTTTTTCCCTTCTTGAAGATAGGGACAACATTTCCTCTCCTCCAGTCTGCTGGGACATCTCCAAGAATTCTCAAAGATTATTGCTAGTGGTTCTGAAATGTCTTCTGCTAGTTCCTTCAATACACTTGGATGTAGCTCATCTGTCCCTGGAGACTTGAAATTATTTAGAGTTTCAAGGTGTTCCTTGACTACTTCTTTACTTATTTTGAGTTGCATTTCCCCTATTACCTCGTCCACTCCATATCACTCAGGTTACACCAATCTCCTTTTGGGAGAAGATTGAGGCTAAGAAGATGTTGAACAGCTCTGCCTTTTCCCTATCTCCTGTTATCAATTAACCACCGTCTCCATGCAAATGCCCTACCATATTTTTTCTTTTTCTACTGACATAACCAAAGAACCTTTTAAAATTGGTTTTAATCTCTCTGGCAAGCATGAGCTCATTTTGTGCCTTAACTTTGTGAACCTTTTCTCTACACATGTTGGTTATTTGTTTGGATTTCTCTTTGGTGATTTCCTCCCTTTTCCACTTCTTGGGCATGTCGCTTTTAAATCTTAGCTCAGCTAAAAGTACTTTGGACATCCATTCTGGTTGTTTTACACTTCTCCTATTTTTCTCCTTTTGGCACTGTTTCAATTGTATCTTCAGTATCTCACTTGTAAGAAACTCCCATCCATCATTAACTCCCTTCTCTCTTAGTATTCCTGTCCATGGAATCGTGCTCAGTGTTTCATTATATTTTCTGAAGTCAACTCTCCTAAAATCTAGAATGCGTGTTTGACTTCTCTTAGTTTCACCCTTCATTTGTATCACAAACTTCAGGAGCACTCCCACCTAAGGATCCAATCACTTCTACTCCACTAACCAGATACTCAGTGTTTGTTAGGATCAGATACAGAATAGCGGATCCCCTTGTTGCCTCTTCAACCTATTGGACAATGAAATTGTCTAGAAGGCAAGTGAGGGATTTATTGGACTTTGTACTCTTGGCAAAGTTTGTTTTCCAACAAATATCAGAGTAGTTGAAATCCCTCATTACCACTATATCTCCTTTTTCTGCATGTTTGGTTATCTGGTAAAGAAAGACTTCATCCAGTTCTTTTGTCTGGCTTGGAGGTCTGTAGTAGACCCCCACAACTGCATCTTCTTTAGTCCTTGTTCCCTTAATTCTTATCCAGATGCTCTCAACCTTGTTTTCATGATTGAAATCTTGAATCTCTTGACATGTGTAAATATTTTTTGACATATAATGCTATTCGACCCCCTCTCCTGTTTGGTCTATTTCTCCAAAATAGGTTATACCCTTCCATTGCTACATTCCAGTTACAGGACTCATCCCACCAGGTTTCAGTTATGCCTATTACATTGTTAACTGCTTTGTTGTGCTAAGAGTTCCAGTTTATCTTGTTTATTTTCCATGCTCTGGGCATTAGTGTAAAGACATCTAAGCTCATGGGACATTCCCCTTAGCTGCTTATTTGAGATTATTGTCACCTCACTGTTTAGTACTTGTTGTGTTTGTCCAACTCTCTCTTTAACCTTTTGTCTGTTCACTCCGGGCGTTGATAAACTACTGTTCCCAAGGATAATGCTAACCTTCCCCATACAACCTAGTTTAATGTTTGCCTGATCAGGAATGCCAGTCTTTGAACAAAAACATTCCTTCCTACTTCTGTATGGTGCAGCCCATCCCATGCCAATAAGCCATGTTTCTAGAAGAGTACACCATGGTCCAGGAAGCCAAATTGTTCTTCCTGAAACTATTTGAGGAACATCTACTATTTTTCTTGCTCTTTCTGTGATGTGTAGTATAACGGGTAGGAGAGATGAAAAGACCACCTGTACATTAAGATCTTTTAGCTTTCTTCCAAGAGCTTCAAAATCCTTTCTGATATTTTGATTAGTGTTGAATACGTTGGACATGATCATCATTAATCATTTATTAATATATAGACATCAAATATGCATTGCATTTTACAGTAAAACAACCAAAAACAGTAGATTCTACCAAAGGCCTACAACCTAAAATATACACATAGAAGGTAACATAACAAAATACAAATTGTTCAATACAATTCCAAAACAAAAAATGCAGATAAAATGCAAAAACAAATAATATAATACAAAGCAAGCTAAATAATACATGTACTCAAAAATGCAAGTTCTGGACTGAGTGGCTATGCCATCCACTCTCCTTGAATTTGGTGTACATGATGCTTACAAACATAAACATTAACATTAATGTAGAATCTGTGCAAGAAGCAGCCATGTTAAAATGGATACTTGCCTGAAGATAGTATCAGATGTAATACAGTTTGTTCACATTAGTTTAAAAAGGTAATGAAGTTGTCGAGAGTCAAGCCTTTTCTGAGATGTATCTGAACTACATGGAGTTTGAAAATCAAAATCTATAGTGTTCAATCATTTCCCTATACCTGATGGTGATGACTGGAATTTAGAGGATGGGATGAGTCAACCTTTATCAACTTGCTTTGATAAAGTAGCACAGAGTGTGGGTTGAGATGTAGCACAACCTGAAAAAGATGTCAAAATAGTGATATAAAATCATATGGAACTTCAACACTCAAACTGATATACAGTTAGAACATAACATGTCAGACATAACCATGGTTAAGAAAAAGTAGACTTGGATTATAAATAGGGATTATAAATCCCAGGAGACAACAGAATTATGGCAAAGAGAGGAAGCCGTTTGTGAAATATTGAGACTTACAAATAGAGATGCAGTGACTTTGGGCAGAGAAAACAACCGTGGTTTGAGTAATGATAGGTGCTCTGGGAACAATTCCAAATGGACTGAAAAAAATCTGAATGACATTACTATACAGAGAATCACAACAGAATAGCAGCATTGCTTGGAAAATGCCACGTCTGATAATATTAATTGATTCCTTGATTCTTAGACAGTATCCAAATAACTGTCCAAAACTTCAGTTGGCAACACCTGGCATATTGTGAAATCATTATAAATAATAACAGGTACTGCTATTGTAGTTTTGCTGACATTGCTTAGTCTTGTTCATTATTGTAAGTAGTTCTAAGTCCCTTCAGGGAGAGGGGATGGGGTGAAAACAATGTTTATATTATCATTATCATTATTATTATTAACCACTATTCACTAAATTTGCTTACTATTGTCTCCCCTTGTAGTTTTCATATTATTCCAGTTTACATATAGGGCAAAATCCATCCTCAGAATTGCTAAACAGCTTTAAAACCATTGATTTCAATAGATGACTTAAGCAAATGCTTAGCTCTCTCCTACTGAAGATCAGTGGGGCTTACATGTACTTAGCTTTATAGCTGGATTGAGGCCAGAGTTTGAAACGTCAGATGAACACTTTTCAATATCTTCTTAATGATGATTAATTTCTTTGATATTCATTCTAGTAGCAGTAATTATGATGAATTCATTTAGCACAAATGTGGACAGAGCATTTCAATTCCTTTAGCATTTCAGGAGAACCCATTTTAAATGAATAATTGGAGAATAATGAATAATGGAATGGAAGGAAGTTAGCATGTCAGCCATAAATTGTACAATAAAATAGCATAGTTGGTGAGCACTTCAGTATAATGCAGTTTTAATGAATGGTAGATCCACCCAGATGCATGTTGGGTGTTAATCTATGAAAGCTCCAAGCAGGAACATAGAAGATTTTGTTTCTGTTTCTTTTTTTAAAAAACCTCCTTCTAATGAGCTCCATTGGCTCATTAGACAACTCACTACACAACCAAAAACAAAAAAAATGTGTTGGACTGTGATCCCTTTGTGACTCTCAGTCAGTATATAGTGGTGAAAAAGGATGGGAATTGTAGTACCATATCAATTTGAAGAATCATGCATTGCCTGCTAACCCCCCAAAAGAAGACACCAGACAACAGTTATGGATTTAAAACTGGGCAACTTTATTGTTACCTAATTAACTCAGCAACAGAATCACTTAATCAGACTAGCATGAACGTGTAGTGAATAAAGCCGAGGTGGTGTCCCTTCCCGGCCTACCCCTCGGCAAAATAGGGCGAAGCACCCGGTTCCCGTGTGACATAAACCAGGGTAACCTTTTAGCCAATGTTGGAGGAATCTTCCTCAAGGATATTGAGGTAAGACCCTCCCCATTTGAAAGCCATTTATCCAGTAGTCACCTCGGTCAAGGTAACAACCAGTGATGTTTATGTTAATGGCTTTCCCCAAAAGGGGGGCTGCTTCGGGTGAACACCAAATGTATTTCTTCCTAGCTGTTTTTCCGCCACAGGATGAGGGCAAGTGTCTACTTAGCTCCATCCCCCCACCCCTTAAAACAGCTCTTAACCAACTGCTAGCCTAACCTGTAACAAAGTTGCCCCAGAACGTATGCGTGAGCAAAAATCAACCCCCTGTCATGCATGTTGACGGTTAATAATTGTGGTAACCTTAATTTACATTAATGACAGTGTATATCTTGTCACCATCCAACAAGATCTTAATATTGTATTGCATTATGTCAGTGTCAGCGTGTGTGATGATGGTAATGTGTCAGAAGCTGGGTTATCACCAGTCTTCAATGATGTAACGTTGTCATCGATCACCAGTAGGAGAACCTCTAGTCCAATCACTCGGTGATCCGTAGTTCCAAAACCACACCAGCCTTTCGCTGTTGGCATCAATAACGGCAGGTAGGTCTCCAGTGCCGACCATGGGACAGATAGTCCAATACAAGCCTCCGTCGCTCTGACCCTGTGGTTCATCCGGTCAGCTGTTTGTGTTTCACCAAACTGAGGCTATAAGACTCAAAACAAAGATCAGAGACAAGGGAGAGGGGGCGTTGTACCCCTCTGACCTCACAAACCGGGTTGTATATCCAGGCTGACCTTGTGATATCCATAGTCTCAATGAATCCAGTCCCCATGACCCTCATAGGTCGGACCATTATCTGTGAGGCCTAACCCGCTCTCACTCAGATACAGTTGTCTGGCACCCCGTGCCAAGTGACACCACCATTGTAATGAGTGCAGCCAGCACTCTTCCAATTTGAATGGATCTCCCTCACCGCCTGTGGCATATTTCAAAGTTCGTTGTATTATGGCTGGCCAAAATCGTGAAAATAACAGGATTTAGTAGTAATGAACTGTTGGGTCCGCTCGATGACCCCTAACCCTTAAATCTCACCAGTGCCAGCTGATTGTGGGACGGCTCTTAACCAAACTACTAATGGCCTTTTGGTGCTGTGCTGGTATAATATCTTCGATGTCAGAAACTATCAAAACATGAGGGAATATATCACTAATCTATTAATGAGGTTTTAAGATCTCACAAGTATTTAAGAAACATGAAAACCTAACAAGTTGGATTAAATGATAAATGAACCCCTAGATGGGCAAGTGGAATTTGGTCTTCGTCATTGTCTTATCTCTTGATTAATGTAATAGTATTATTATTAATATTGCAATATTAGTATTATTTAGCTATTTATTCCAATTTATATAAGGTATATTTAATTGTGGTGACCTGCCAAGGCACCACAGTCTATGTTGCGGCCCCAGGAAAGTAACAGTAATGATGATGGCTTTTGTCTGTCTGTCATGTGTACATAAATTAACTATAAAGCCAGGATTGTCCAAGATTGGTTATAATTAGCTATATGTGCTTTGGTAATTTAGCTAAACTCGGCGATAGTGGTTGCCTTGGGCTCTGTGGGCCTAGACAATAAAGGCGATGTAACTGGATGGGAGCCCGTCAACGTAACACATTTATTGACTAGCCCTGACTTAATCAAGGGGCTCGTCCTAAAAATAACTTAGTCTATATTACCAGAATCTCGGCTTGGAGCTCTTGTAAGTTCTGGCAACCACCAATCCATGTAAGAGCAGTATTATGACCAAAGGACTCTAATTCTGTAAAAACTGGTTAAGCCGGAGGCAAATGCATGGCCTGGGAAAAAAACTCTGACAAACCAGCTCTAAGCGAACGCCTTGTCTTGTGAGGATCCAAACGTCAATTAACGATCAGTGAAGTCTGGAATATCACGCGTAACTTGTTGACATTGTTACGCCAACATATCTCAGACTATCCGAAATCACCCTGGCATCTCCAGATAGAGGCTGTCACCCGTCCTTGATATGAATCGCCCAGTCCTAGGTGACACTTACAACTTTTGCCGTTCATGGTGAGCTGCCTTAGTGTTTTCCAGCGAGGCCCAAAGCCCTTGTTGCTAGTTGTATAGCAAAGCCGATATGTGCCAATCATAAATTTATTTATTTGGCTGTTTAATTAGTTTTGTTTTCTACCTTGTAAGGCAGACGTCCAATAAAGCAAAGCCTAATTGCGATCCTGTGGAGCCAAATGTAGTGGTCCAGAGGCTGACTGGGCAGGAAACTCTGGATATAACTGGCTAGTTAAATGGTGAAAGATTGGGAACACTGGTCCTTATCTTGAGTGAACTTATTGGGAAGAAGAAGAGAAGGGGGGGCTCTGTGATACGGTGCCCCTTTGTTTAAGTCTAACCGAAATCGCCGTTAAACAACAGCTTTTTCTAATTTATTATAGGCGCCCTAGCCCTGTAACAGTCATAAAATAACTTGTTGTCCCGGGCCGCCCCTTATCAACTCTATGGCATCCTTAAATAAATTAGCGTGCTCCAACCTAGGCTCCCTTTGCAAAGAAAATGTACTGGTATCCACTACCTGAATCACATGATTAAAGCCTCCACAAAGACAGGTGGGGGAGGGGGGGAGGTTTAATTTGACCTGGTCCCCGCAAACTATTTTAACCACCTTGGGTCCATGCATAGATATGACTCCTTTTAGGTAGTTAAACTTGGTCTCAGTTATATGCAATGAGTGGACTCATGCCGTACGTTAAAATGACCTTATGTTAGCGTTAAGCGCCGAGGCTGACCGTAGCTGGTTACCAGTCCATGTGACCCTGGGGTTAATCTCCTCATGATTTCCGTTATCAAATCTCAGCCAAGTTAAGGTTCCCCGGCTGCCTTTTGATGAAACAACCTGTCATATCGGAGCCCAGCATCTCCAGGGAACTCCAGTATGCCTCTCCAGTTATATCAAGATATTTGAAAAGAGAATGAGCCTGAGCCAGGTAACATTGTGTTATTTTCCCAGCGTGAAACATAAATCAGTAATCCAATTGGCCAAGCTCCGATCCACCCTGGCTGCATGTGTTGTCATTTATGTGCTTGTTCAATCCATGACCCGTTGTGATGTCTAAATAGGGTGAATAAATCTATAACTTCATTGTCCAAAATAGCAACTATTGATTATTTTTGTAGGTGTGACCCCAACGATGCAGGGGCAAGTCCCTCTAACAATGGCCTTAAGTTGTGGCTCTATCAACTAGTTGCTGAGTGCTAATTTTAACAACGGCTGTGTTGGTCGTTTTGGCAAGTGTCTGGGTGCTAAAACTAATGGCCACTGAGGAATTACTTCAGTGTGCAGTTTGATTTAAGTGAAGCACCATTCTGCATTTTACATGGTACATCATCTCTCAGACCTGAAGGCCAATCGATATTAACTAGTGACTCAGTTGAATCGATTAGGGGCATCGCTTATATCTGACCTGCGTTGGCGGCTGTTATCGTTGAGAAAGCCAATGCAGGTAAAGCCGGTGGCGCTGAAGGCTCTGATTTTGGTCACTGGACCTCCAAGGGATGTGATGGTCAAAGTTTGATCGAGTTCCCCCTCAGCATCAGGCACTAATGTAAAATTGGAAGAAAAAGGTGGTTTAGGTAAAGGGAGCCCCATTAAGTTGTAGGAATAGTTCAGGCAGTAAATAGTCAATATACTTTCCAACCCCCTCAATGAGAGCTAGAAAAATGTTGAATCCTGCATCGATGTTCCGTCATCTGACACCGAGCTCCGGGGGTGCTGACTGCATTTTGTCGGCCTTTTATCAGCCGGGCCCTGGCCTTCAGTCCTCTCATATTTTGTGGGTAAAATCCTGTAACAACATATCAGTATACAGTTAACGTTATTGTATAAGTATCTGTGGAGCCATGGAACCGTTGTGTCTCATGATTAAAATCATGTTTGGTTGTTATATAATATACTGCTTATTAAGTTAGATATTGTGATCTGACCAGTATATATGTAGCTGTTAGGCGAACTATAGTTAGGGTCTTTCTATATAACCTTATCTCTTGCATAGCCATCTTCTCATTGCCATCAACAGTATAGCCGATTATGTGTTAATTTGGGGAAAACAGTCAAAAACATTATTATAATTATTATTATTCCTTATTTTTATTGTAAAGGCCGTTTAACTGAGGAACTCTCCGTCTCGTGAGTACTGGAT
>NW_026848093.1:20086-31456 GCF_025583915.1 Anolis sagrei ordinatus
TTTTGTTGTATGAGGATGAAAAGGCATGACCCTTATAGGGCTGTGTTTTGTTGAAGAGCAAGGATTTGGATAGTCATTAATTAATTAATTAATGATTTATTATGGTCTTTGATCAGAAAATGGGCATCGGTGTGTAAGGAAGGGAATTGTAGTTTTTAAGTAGATAAGGCATGGAGGCAGAATGAAAGCACATTTAAAACATCTTATAATATTTTATAAAAGAGACAAATTAAAAGAATAAAACAGAGTAACCAAGCATAAATCAAAAGGTAAACAATTATGAATCAAAAAGTCATTTTAACAGAAACAGGATAGGGGAAGTGTTTGTGTGTGTGTAATCAGAGTTTAGAGCCTAGCCGTGGCTGGGACGGCTTATCTCTCGCTTGTGGAATGTATGTTTTCTCTTTTCTTGGGGTAGCGTGTCTGTCAGCTTGAGTCTCTCTCGCAGAGGGGAGAGATTTTTTGATGGATTTTAGTGTTTTGTAAGGTAGATATCAATATATGTCATTATGAATCTCAGGAACTATAACTCTTGATTTTGAAATCAACACCAACTCTATCAGTATTTAAATTGTTGTGTATAGGTATGTATATCAAACTAGATTAAGTAGATGAGAATCTATTTTGTATACCAGACATGTATATCACAATTTATGACAGTAGCAAACTTATGGCTATGAAACAATAATAACAACAAGCAAACTTATAACTATAAAACAATAATAGCAAATGAAAACAATCTCAAATATTTTTCAGTTGAGGGTTAGTATAACATAAAGAGTTTATCTTAAAGAGCCGTAGCATGAGGAAGGTTGGGAATCACTATTTAGATGTTGTATCGTGGTTCCCATTATATCTTATAACTAATCAATGTTGTTTAGCATTAAAGAAAATGAAGTTTGACAATTTTTAAGGGACTGTGTATTGTCTATTTTTTATCAAAATAAAACTTTGAAAGCTTTTTTATCAAAACATGATTTAAAAAGAATGAGGACTCTATATATAGATCTTTGATTTTAGATTATTTATGTATATAATTTTGGAATTTTTGATTGAACAGAAGTTTATCTTGAAAATCATTTTGTAACAAATGTTTATTTAATGACACTATAAGTTTATCAGAGGGTGCTTTTTAACCATATTTATTATGGGAACTTTATGTTTTTGTTGAATGGAAATCTTTTAATGATGTTAATGATGTCTTTTGGAGGGGGGTGTGTGTTAAAAAATCACACCGACATAGCTGTATCTAGCTGGTGTCGATTGAAATTCAAGGGAATGGGATAGGGGTTGTTAAACTGTCTCATCAATGATGTATTAGGAGAAAGTGGAGGTCTGTGACCTGATAGTCCATCCGGACATGGTATAGGCATTGTTTATTTATGTAACGCCTTCTGCAGAGGCATATGATTTTTCAGATTCTGAATCTGGGCAGCAAATGATGATATTGATGATTGTTTTGTGATCAATGTCAGGCTGTTTAAATGTTTGGATTTCGGGAGCCCACTGAATGTATGGAAAAGCAGGATCAAATGTCATTGTTGGGAGCTCCGTTTGGCCAGCTGTTTTAGTGAATGTGTCGGAGCCATAAATTAGATCTGGAATCACGGCTGTTGTGTTTTGAATGTGATCAGAAGAGGATATAGCTTCCCCGAACTCTGTCATGTCATGAAGGGTTTTTTGGCCCCCAGCATTTTGAATGGTCTGAGGAATCATGTCTCTCAGTGGCTGGAGCTGTAAAAACTTCTCAAGACTTGGCTGTTTATTTTTAAGAGAAGTAGAGGGGAGATTTGAATCGGCGGTGGATGATTTAAAAGCAAAGACACATGAAGGCAGGATAGGGAGGGCTATCTGTGGACATCCCATCTCGAGCGGGGTAAAAAGAGGATTTATGATCTGAGTCGGGAGAGGCTGATTTGTGACCGGAGCCACGGGTGGGCGATTATCTGTCACTCCCAGGAGAGTGAGTGTTTCACAACATTGCTTCCACAGCAATAATTGTTGTATTGTCCCCTGGGGTTTTTCAAGAAAGGTTTGACCTATCCTGACCCAATCTGACGGGTTCAATGAACCTTGTTCTGGATACCATGAACAATGATATCTGATTTCTCCAAGTAAGTCTTCCAAGTCTCCTTGACTGACTTGTGGACCCTCCCTCTGCCCCAACAACTTGCGCAACTCCCCAGCATGATCTTGCTGGTAAGTTGACACATTTCCACCCATCTACTCACGAGTTTGGGAACGGTTGGACCGTTGATCGTGCACGAAAGCTATTCCAGCGGTGAGCAGAAGGCGGGGAGGATCACGAACGGGGTCACCAGATGTGGTGACGATAAAGAAGATAGGCAGTCCAGGAGGGTGAGGGTGATCTCAAAGTTTATTGATCAGCCAAGCTGCTTATATATCTTTTCTTGTGCTCTTTGCAAAGCTTGCATAGTAACAGTGAGTTGGATTACATCATTGGCAGAGTGATTGGCTAGAGGTGACCTCATCCTAAGGTGAGGTAGCCTACAACCTACTATCAGTCCCAGGTCATGATGCCCCTTGCATCCCCTTGCCAGGAAGGTGTGAAACATAGGTGTCAGAGGACTGGAATCTGCCATGTCCCTTCGGAGGTATGGTTTGCCAGTCCCCCCTAGTGGTCCATTGCCATTCCTGCACCTCTGCACCAAAGACACAATGGTGTCTCCCCTATATAAGGGATACTAATAATGATAATGTCCCTTCAAGTATCCCTAACGGCGCTGAGGAGCGATGGCTTCTCCCACCCTGGGGGCTTGAAAATTGGGGCATGGAGTGCCTCACCAAAGTTATCCCAACAGGCTGCCAGCCAGGGGCTTACCAGCAATGCTAAGCAACCCCAGGCATTAGCGTGCGCGCACGCGCTAAGAGCTCCGTGAATGGGCCTCAGGGGGGAAGGAGGCCAAAGGCCTCCCCACACCCACTAGGCCCCTTACCCTGTATCATGACACAGTCCCATCGTTGTAGAGGCTGGGCATAGAAGCCAAAAGGCTTGCCCAGCAGCCTGGAGAAGAAGACTGTCCTGCAGGGATCCAGACCAATGGGGCAGGAGGCCCAGGCTTAACTGCCTCGGACCTGCACTGTGCGTCTGTCCTCCTTGCCGTCAGGAAAAGACTGAGTCTGAGGGAGGCTATTTCCCTCCAGGCTCCGCCCCCAAAGTAGTTCCGGTGGGAACTACTTTGGGCTGTTTACTTCTCTGGGAGGAAGAGGCAAAGCCCTTTCACCTCTCCAGCTTCTCTTGGATCGGGGAAAGGTAATTAAGTAAATGAAGAAAATACTCTGGAAGGGATTTTGTTTTTGCAGAGAAATGCCAAACAGTGTTGTGTGATAAGAACTGTCACCTTTGGCCCTGCTTCAATGACAGTTTGCCATCTTTGTCCAGAAACAGATTAGGAATCAACCAAGAAAGACATGGAAAGGCATAAGCTGTTGTCAACAGAATGAAGAGGGTGTTGGCACTGAAAGTTAGGAATTCTTCCTCCCTGGGAGGCATGCGGGTGGCTTTGGAGCTACAGAGTTTCCCTCGCCTGCCAGCCAATGGAAACCCTGTAGCTGCATAAAAAGTTCCCCACAGAATAGTTGCATCGCCCCCAGGGGTGTGTGTGTGACTATTATGTGATGAAATACAGGTAATTGCTTTTATTAAGGGACTCAGACTATAATTAGATTTAAACCTCTTTGAGCCATCTTTCTTGAGTGTGTGTACGTGTGTACATATTTCCAAGTTGATTGTCAATTTATGGTGATCTTATGAATTTCATTGGGTTTTCATAGTGGTTAGCCATTGCTGTTCTCACAAAATACCACATAATAGTCACATCCTCCCCCTTTCCCCTGTAGTTGTGGAGTGTGTGAATGAAGAGTGCGACTATCACATAAGGAAAAGCAAAACACCAATTGTTGTGACATAGCTGGAATCAGAAAGCGTTTCTGATGAGGATGATGGGACTCAGGTTCACAGTTTGGTTCAAAATGTCCCTGCTATAGACAGTGAAGAAGAAGTGCAGTTTCCCACAGCAGGGCATGAGAGTGTTGATACTGAAAATAGCCAGGTGCAGATTGACTCTGAGAAGGAGGACAGCTCTGTGCCCAGTTCTCAGCCTGATAATGAGCAAGCAGGGAAACAGGCTGACACTAACGAGCAGATTGACCTTGATGATATGGGAACTTTAGATCGGGCCGACCGGTTGGAATTCCGTGTTCAAAGGAGTGAAAGGATAGCTAACAAGAGGGAGGCCAGAGGCCAAAGAAACACCTTCATGTTTTGCAAAGGGCATTAAACAGGGTGTTTGAGACCAGATCTTTGTCAAAGCAACTTCGCGTTTACCTAAGGAGCTCACCTAAACTAGGCTGGATTATCTTGCAGTTTTTGTGTTCTTGGTTTCAGGACTTTGCCATGTTCTCTTGGGTCTTGCTTTGCTGATGCCTATTGGATTATGCTTCAAGTGCTATGTTATCCTGATTTTTTGGAACATTAACCTTTGCTTTTAAGAACTTTTTACCTTTTATTTTTAATAAACCATAAAGACTTCTAGCTGTGTGCAGTTTGGTGTTTTTCAGCAAGGTGAATCTACTCTGAGGTGCAACACCAATTTTTCTTTCCCCAAAATGGTTATGTAGCTGCTAAGTGTTGGTGACTATTATGTGATGAAATGCGGTATACAGCCTCTCGCATTCCTTGGCAGTTTCCCATCTAAGTACTACTAGTAAATCAAAGCTGAACATCCAGTGCCATATAATTATAGAGGATATTCACACATTTCACTATCCACAGCTTGGAAATATTTTTTATTTTAAAAAAATCTCAAAGCAAACCTAGATTTTGCCATTTATATAAGAGACACTATTTTTCTGAAGCATTTTCTCTCCATTTTCTGCAAGGAATTAAAAACTTGATTGTTCCATTGTGCCTTTGACTAGGCGGTTCACTTGAGAATTATCCTGACCTTATCCAGCACTTTAGTTGGCCCCTTTTCTGTACTCATGACACCTTAATGGTCAAGGGCATTATCCTGGCAACACTGACTATGCCCTTGACTTAATGGTCAAGGGCATTATCCTCTGACTATTGCACTTTCCCTCGGCTCTACCAAGGAATCATTGCATTTACTCTGAGCCCAAACCCAGTTTCAAATTGGCCAGCCAGGGTATTGTTTTTATGATGTCATTTGATTTTAATGTTTTTATTTTGTGTTGTTATTGATTGTTTTCACTGTGTTTGTTTTATCTGCAATCCTTGGGCTTGTCCCTCTGTAAGCTGCCCCGAGTCCTGGGGAGATGGAGGTGGGGTATAAAAATAAAGTCATTATTATTATTTATTATTTTATATAATTGACTTGAGAATCCATGGGTTATGGTATCCCCCCCCCCCAAATGAGTGGAACCAAACCACAACTGATATCAAAGGCTTGCTGTATATTATTTATGATGTCTTTCTGTCAAATTGCAGTACCACATTTCTTATTGCAAAAGTTCTATATGGAACTGAGAGAAGAAACATCATATAAAGCTTTACTATGCCCTGCATCTAAGTGGCATTTTGAGGAGGTCTCAGTCACAATGTGAACGAGGGAACACACAGAGATGTCTCCATTTGTTTCTATTGTGTAGGCACCATTTCTCCTGCTGCTGTGATCATCTGTGAGAATTTATCATACAGAGGGGACATTTTTTAGTCAGTCATCTCAGGGGGGGAAGGCTTCTGTGGGAAACAAATGATTAGTGTGCTGTGACATAGGTTGGAGATTTTAGGTGATGTGAAGAGTTGATCAGCAACTTCCGACAGCTGAATGCATGAACAGTTAAGGACACAATTATGAGATGTTACCAGAGAAAGCTTTAACTATAAAACAGGAGATTCATTAGAGTTACAAGTCCCAAACATATTTCTTAATCAACACATAAGGCTGTCAGTTAATCAATGTTATACCATTTTTTTCTGAATAAGATTATGATTCAAGTAGATTGTGACAGACAAATTCCCTGAAGATGCCAGTCCAAAGGTTCACTGATAGAGTGTCTATGAATATGAATGACAGCTGCTATTTATGCAGTCTTCTTTCCAATGCTCATGCATACACACATCCTTCCGAACAAGCCAAGCCAGCCTACACAATCAAGAGGAAATAAAAATTCATATACAACTACAAAGTTCCCATCCATCAGCATTTATCTTGCCTGTTTTGAATACTTCAGAATAATACTGCTCTCTGCAGAAACAGAGATGAATGGAAGTTGTCACACCCACTTCCAGAGCAGTAGCAGAACACAGCTGAAACATTTATCGAGACAAGCTTGGTTTCAAGGTTCAAGCTCAGGTCTCAAGTTGTCTGACGTATCACTGATATGCTGTTCAAAGAAATAGTTTTGTGCTGCTCAAGGCACTTTCCCTAGTCTACTGTTAGGCAGATTAATTTTCATAACAAGCATCAGTCGTGACATTTATAGCGGGCTTGTAAGATTTTTTTAGGCTTTCCACTCCTCATGTTACCAAGATACAAACCTTTCTGACCTTGAATATATTACTCATACCTGTGGCTGTATTCATTTCATCTGCTGGTACCAACACCATTTACTATTAACTTGTGTAGTAATAATCACATAGGCCATGCAGCAATTGAGTGGCCAGACATAAATAACAATGCTTCCTCCTTATCCAATCATCTAACTCCATCTGAAATTACTACTGTGAGATTGATAATCACAGCAATAACAAAACTCAACTCTGCTGCATATCAAAAATATTTTGATGACAAGCAACAGGTTTATGGCACATGACTTCAAAAACATTATTTCTACTGTAATGTTAAAAGAAAATTCATCAGCTCTGTGATACAATAAATATAGTGTTAGTTTGATAGACTAGTTTAGGTTCTATATTCCAGCACTGTCATTAAATCCAATGGGTGATTTTGGACAAGTCACTGTATGCATCTAAATTTTCATGATTAAAATATGAAGATAAACTGGGAAACTCTTTGATGATGTGTAGGATAGAAATGTAATAATAATATGATAAGAACAGGAACAATCCTGAAGCCTCTACTATTAGCCCTTTGGATGTTTACTTAGAAGGACACCTAGCTGGGTTTACTGGAGCACATTTCCAAATATGTATGCATTGAATATGAATTCTAAAGAGACAAGCCATTTTATAATTCATATCACAGCATTTAAGTTTTTTGAGTCAGGAGCAACTTGAGAAACTGCAAGTCGCTTCTGGTGTGAGAGAATTGGTCGTCTGCAAGGATGTTGCCTGGGGACGCCCGGATGTTTTTGATGTTTTACCATTTTTGTGGGAGGCTTCTCTCTTGACCCTGCATGGGGAGCTGGAGCTGACAAAGGGATCTCAACCTGCTCTCCCCAGATTTGAACCTCTGATCCTTTGGTCTTCAGTCCTGCTGGCACAAGGGTTTAACCCATTGTGCCAATGGGAGATGCAGCATTTAAGTTGAAAGTGACAGAGATTATACAAGTATACCATTGTAAATTGCCCATGGCCAAATTTAGGCTTTACCCACAATAACCAATTCTATTAAAATGAGCATTGTTGCTTTCCATTCAAGGCACTCAAATAACAAATATATTTCAAAGTAATGTCAAAATGGAGCCCTCAGTGGCGCAGCAGGTTAAACTGCTGAGTTCCTGAACTTGCTAACCAGAAGATTGGTGGTTCAAATCCAGGGAGCAGGGTGAACTCCCGCTGTTAGCCCCAGCTTCTGCCAAACTAGCAGTTTGAAAACATGCAAATGTGAGTAGATCAATAGGTACAGCTTTGGCGGGAAGGTAATGGCACTTCATACAGTCATGCTTGACACATGACCTAAGAGATGCCTACGGACAATGCCCTTTGGCTTAGAAATGGAGATGAAAACCAACCCCCAGGGTTGGACACTACTGGACTTAATGTCAAAGGGAAACCTTTATTTTACTTAATGTCACAATGGAGACGTACATACTTTAAAAGCATCAGAACTTGCTTGATCTCAGCCCTGGTTTATACCTGGATATAAGCCTATCAATGAATGCTAGGAGCTGTAAGGTATATCTCAGGGGAAGAAACTGTCAATTTTCCATCTCTGAGGATTTCTTGCCTAAGAAATTCCTATGATATTCATGGGTTTGCCATAAGGAAACACACAACTTGTAGGTACATATGCATACACACACACACACACAGAGAGAGAGAGAGAAAGAGACAATAAAGTGAAAATATAAAACAACCAGGAAAGATCCAGAAAACAATGGCTTTCTGGTGCCTAACTAGCACTGTAGATTTATTTAGAACATAGAATATCCTGTTGGAACTCAAGTTTCCTTAAGGGAATCCAGTCAAAATGAAGTCTACCAAATAAGGAAGGCGAGAAACCAGTATGACGATTTATCAGACACATGAAGCCCCCCTGCAAAGAGAAGCACTTCATTTAGCATATTGGATCAATCCAGCTAATAGCATAGCTGCAGGAACAGCACTTTGTGGAACTCCTGTGGCACTAAATGAAATTCAGCTAGGCACTAATTGAAAATACAAATGCTAGGTGTATGTTCACACAGCTTTATAGTGTTTGTGTTTATTCAGAAACCACCTGACTGAGTTCAGTGGGACCCGCTCCCAAGAAAAAAGTACATAGGATTGTAGCTGTAAATGGTTAAATCTGTTCGCCTCATTGGAGGCTGTAGCGTATCAGAACATGAGATGCTGACTTCAGTTCTAGTGGGGATGCTTTTTTGTTTTGAATATATCTTTCTTCTATTCATAAATGATGTTCCCTACTTTGAGGACTCAAGTTGGAAATAAAAATATAACAGCACAATTCTATATATGTGTGCTCTGGAAATCCTTCTGAGTTCAGTGAGGGTTCCTTCCAGGCAGGTTTGTATAGAATTGCAGCTAGTAAATGAATAACATCAACAATCCCAGAAAAATAAAATGAACACTTCAGTCTTGAGTCTGTCAGCTATGAAGGGAACCTGAGACAGAAAAGGAGAACAATTTCCATTGTTGATATATGAACCTTAGAAATAGGTAAAGCAATCTTATGAGCTCATGAAAAATATGTCATGGTAAGAATATATCATGGGGAAATCAGAACACACAACCAATGGCATCCTTGTATATATGCGTGTGAATATATATAAACCTATTTTCATGTTACAGGACAATGAATTTTGAAGAGTATTTGCACAGCTGTGCACAAAATTAATGCACCCCTTTCCAAAATAATCATCCATTCAGAGAACAAACGTGATTGTGATGGAGTGAATTTGTGAGCAATTTTATGATTTAATATCAGGACGTAGGATAAAACAATACCAAAACCAGAAACCATTGTAGGCAATTCATTTCTGACTATAATTTTGGATTTTCCACATGTTTCCCTTCTTTTCATCTGTCTGTCAATAGCCAAAATCACAATAAAATGTTCCTGTATTTGGCTAGATTCCTCTTTCTCTTCAGTGGGGCTTTGTTAGTTTACATGAGCTGTGAGACTAAGCATTTATTTTTCAAAAGTACTCAATCAAAGTTTTAAAAAAGGAAAGGGAAGGAAAAAAAACCCCTCAAGTTTGTCTCCCGATAAATTTAAAAGCCTGTTATAGTTAGGCAACATTTTTCACTTTGAAAAATGGATGTGCTTAGGAGACATACAGTCCAACAAAATGAGCTTTCCATCATTCTTTAGGCTTAACAAATTTTGTCTCAGTCTCCATGGACCAACGGAGTGTGCAAAGTCAAAATGCCTTTGCTACTCATTGGTTTCAGTGTGCCTTCTTCGTGTGCAGACTCCCCTGGATTCTCCTGATAAACATACTAAAATTTCAGAGTGCAAAGGGCCAGTTTCATATTTAATAGCACAGAGTTTCCATTTCATACCACAGCTCTTCCTCTTGAGATATAACCAACACCCCGAATGTAATTTTCCAACTATTTTCTTCAAGCATCAAGTATTTAACTGGTAGAATAAATGCTCTAACCAACACCCCGAATGTAATTTTCCAACTATTTTCTTCAAGCATCAAGTATTTAACTGGTAGAATAAATGCTCTGTCAGCTGGATCTCTGAGTCACAGTAGTGATATTTAGTAGCTGATTGGAAAGGTCTTAACGCTACATCAGATTTGGATTTCCCTTGAGTGTATCCCAGTGTAGTGCATTCTACACAATAGGCAGTAGCAAAAATAAATGCTAAATTTTATTTTATTTATTATTTCATAATATTATTTTCTTCTTTATTGTTTTGGTAGCATTGTATACTTTTGCTTTGGTAGCAAACAGGAATTGCACAAGTCTTTGCAGCATTTGAATTTGTTGTAAAATTTATTTATTTATTTATTTACTGCACTTGTAGACCGCCGTTCTCAGCCCTAGGGCGACTCACGGCGGTGTACAACATATAAAAACAAATTACAATATAGGCAATATCACAAACAACAATAACAACATCACTATCAATAATACAATCACACTAAATCATTCGCGACGTCTCATCATAGAATCACAATCCAATCTCGTTATCCATGTTCCGTTCCAATCATCATTGCCAATTGTTGTAGCACTTAGTCAAACGCCTTCTCAAACAACCACGTCTTTAGTCTCTTGCGGAATGTCATAAGGGAGGGCGCCTGTCTGATGTCTACAGGGAGGGTGTTCCACAGCCGGGGGCCACCACCGAGAAGGCCCTATCCCTCGTCCCCGCCAGGCGTGCCTGTGAGGCAGGCGGGATCGAGAGAAGGGCCTCCCCAGACGATCTCAAAGGTCCTCGTGGGCTCATAGGCCGAGATGCGGTCAGAAAGGTATTTTGGGCCGGAACCGTTTAGGGCTTTGTAGGACAACACCAGCACCTTAAATTGGGCCCGGTAGCAGATCGGCAGCCAGTGGAGCTGGGACAACAAGGGCGTTGTATGCTCCCTGCGTCCCGCTCCCGTTAGTAACATGGCTGCCGCGCGCTGGACTAGCTGAAGCTTCCGGGCCGTCTTCAAGGGCAGCCCCACGTAGAGAGCGTTGCAGTAGTCGAGGCGGGATGTGACCAAAGCGTGTACCACCGTGGCCAAGTCAGACTTCCCAAGATACGGGCGCAGCTGGCGCACGAGCCGAAGCTGTGCAAATGCTCCCCTGGTCACCGCTGAAACCTGGGGATCCAGGCTCAACGATGAGTCCAGGGTCACACCCAAGCTGCGAACCTGCGCCTTCAAGGGGAGTGCGACCCCATCCAGCACAGGCTGTAACCCTATACCCTGTTCGGCCTTGCGACTGACCAGGAGTACCTCTGTCTTGTCTGGATTCAATTTCAGTTTGTTCGCCCTCATCCAGACCATTACAGCGGCCAGGCACCGGTTCAGGACCTCGACCGC